>NQII01006346.1:4501-93435 GCA_002778355.1 Clitarchus hookeri
GGTTGTTTCCTAGAAATGTCGAGTATCACAAGTTTTTGTCACAAAAGTATCCTAGTTTTGGTTTAATTAGACTATAACTGTATCTATAAAGTATACTTTTTCATTTATAGATAATATTAATAAAAACAGAAAGAAAACAGGCGTGTTGACGCTTAATATCAAACAGTTCTCTTGCAAAATATTATTATACTGACTGCGCACAAATGTGCTGCGTAGCCCCTTTGGTGTAATTTTGTTAGACTGGGTAAGCTTCGTTCGCATGAGNTTAATTAAATCCTTCGTTCCGCATGGCGCGTCGAGATGTGCAGCGGTGGGAGAAACTTCTTCGACACACAGGCCCACGGCCGCTTACGGCTTACACCGTCCTTTGTTGTACAGTCTACTCGCTGTTTTTTCGCACTTTTTTAATTAGATATTTTAAAAATCGTCCTATTTATGCCGTGCATGGTTGTTTCCTAGAAATGTCGAGTATCACAAGTTTTTGTCACAAAAGTATCCTAGTTTTGGTTTAATTAGACTATAGCTGTATCTATAAAGTATACTTTTTCATTTATAGATAATATTAATAAAAACAGAAAGAAAATAGGCGTGTTGACGCTTAATATCAAACAGTTCTCTTGCAAAATATTATTAAACTGACTGCGCACAAATGTGCTGCGTAGCCCCTTTGGTGTAATTTTGTTAGACTGGGTAAGCTTCGTTCGCATGAGACGGAGGAATATCCTGAAGGTAGAACGTTAGCAGGGCTTCAGAAAATTTGGAAGTGATCATGAATGGACTATAGTAGCAAAACCGAAATGCTTGTGTTGCGGAGGGTGGAGGGATAAACGTAGCTACAGCTCAGTGCGCAGGCCAAGCACATTTCGCGACGCTACTGCTGACGTCCAAATAGGCTTCATTCCTTTTTAGCCTACTTTCCGAAGGAAAAAAGGGCCTAGGAGATCACTTTCCTGTCTGTGTCTCTTTGTGTATAAGCGTGTGTATGGGTGTGTATATCTGAGTGTGTTTAAGGTAGCTTGCGAGGACGAACGTATGGATTTCTGACGGCGATGCGAGGACGAACGTATGGATTTCTGACGGCGATGCGAGGATGAACGTATGGATTTCTGACGCCGATGCGAGGACCTCAAACATTGCGAGGACCTCGGTCAGGACCTCGGAAGGATATCTCACGGTTTGAAGTCTAAGGGTCGTATCCGGCCGAGTGGTCATATTTTATCATTTTCTGAGCGATACCTCGTAACTACCGCAGAGATTCAAACGCTTAGTGCAGCTAAATTCCGCCAGAAAGTGCTCTGGTCGATTTTCGTTACATACGGTGTGTAGGCGGTTGGTCGTCTGCGTATGGATTGAGGACTTGGATACATACTTCCTATTTACACACTGATGTGAGCGCCTTCGATTTATGTGAGTACATTGCTTCCAGCCAATCAGAAAAGAAAGTTTGAATTTTAAATGTATCTATAAACATCGAGTTTTACAATCATCCCAAAGCGCTGACGAATATTTGTATGTTGGACATTATTATTAATCATTAAAAAAAGCGTGGAAATTTTTGTTTCGCTTAATGCCTATGTACGATGTCATAACTTTTTTTGTTACTTCTCCTAATGAAATATTTTTTTTAACAAAATTGGTACTGTTTTTAAACACTGGCGTTTGTTTTATACTTGCATTAACTAGGGTGTGAAATATAATTGTACTTGGATTGGTAAGCAATAAATTTCGTCTCTAATCTAAGTGGTGGACAATGCAGTGCTGCAGTAAAGTTTCTTAAGGGCGTTTCTGCCACCCCCCCCCCTTCCAAGATTTTTTGTGTAAGGTCGTCTTGTAAAATAACCATTCACATAATAATTTAAATAAATTAAAATGGTTTTAATTCCAGTAAACAATTATATAGCAAAAATAAGGTTACTTTTGTAAAATGTTAAATTTTTCAGAAATTGTGATTTATTTTTATAAATAAATGCAACTCTCTGCTATGAAAATCTGTCAATAAAATTCTTGCAAGCTACCACACTTAAACATAAATACATCTGAATATAACATCTTTCCGAACCAGAAGTTATTGGATATATAACTCGAACAAAACTATTGGTTGTAATACAGATTCATTAACTTGCAAATTTAAAGAGAAGACTTGGCAACGACTATATAGAAAACTTCGTGTGTATTCTAATAACTGAAGTACTTTACTTGCATCATACCGTGGCGATCCGGGTTTGATTCCCGGTGCGGTAGACCCCGAATTTTTCGCAAGCGGAATACGCAACGGTCGTTACGGCTAGCCGGTGTGTTTTCTCGGGATTCTCCCGTTTCTCCCACCATTGCATTCTGTCGCTGCTCCATATGCACCACACGTCACCCTAATAGGCGCTGAAGACCTCATATGTTAAACTCCGACAAAATATTTCACTACCACTAAGATATTTTCATTAATAAAATTTTATAATAATATTATCCATATTATAATAAATACAACTGTCGCAAAAAATCACTTTGAAGAGAACATGTGTGTTGTTTATTACGAAAACCTAATGAAAACTTATAAGTTATTCTAGAATCTAGATTTTTGCCTACATTTATTTTTTGAGTTGCCTAAATAATTTGAAACGCGTGGTTATTTGATTATAACTACATATTGCGGTATTAAATAAAAGAAAGGGCGATAAGCGTCATCAAGTCATAATATGGTTAAAGAACTACTCTGGAGAACCAAAAAAAACTGGTATAGGCGTGCGTATGCAAATAACAGAAGTATGGAACCAATCAGAGTAACGCGATGCGGTCGGCGGCGCCTATGTAAGATGACAAGCGTCTGGCAAAGTTGCTAGATCGGTTACTGCTGCTACAATGGCCAGTTATCAAGATTTAAGTGAGTTTAAACGTGGCGTTATAGTCAGCGCACGAGAGATGGGACATAGCAGCTCCGAGGTAGCGATAAAATTTCGATTTTCGCGTACGACCATTTCACGAGTGTACCGTGAATATCGGGAAACCGGTAAAACATCAAATCTTCGACATCACTGCGGCCGGAAAACGATCGTGAACGAACGGGACAAACGACGACTGACGATAATCATTAAACGTGACAGACGTGCAACCCTTTCTCAAATTGGCGCATATTTCAATGCTGGGGCATCAACAACTTGCAGCGTGCGAACTATTCAACGGACGATCATTGATATGGGCTTTCGGAGCCGAAGGCCCACTCGTGTGCCGTTGTTGACTGCACGACACACGCCTCGCCTGGGCCCACCAACACCGCCATTGGACTGTTGATGACTGGAAACACGTTGCCTGGTCTGACGAGTCTCGTTTCCAATTGTATCGGGCGGATAAACGTTTACGGGTATGGAGACATCCTCATGAATCCATGGACACTACATGTCATTAGGGGACTGTTCAAGCTGTAAAGGCTCTGTCATAGTATGGGACGTGTGCAGTTGGCGTGAAATGCGACCTCTGATTCGTCTAGAAACGACTCTGACAGGTGACAGATATGTAACCATCCTGCCCGATCACCTGCATCCATTCATGTCCTTTGTGCATTCCGACGGACACGGACAATTTCAGGAGAACAATGCGACACCCCACACGTCGAGAGTTGCTACCGAGTGGCTCCAGGAACACTCTTCTGACTTTAAACACTTCCATTGGTCACCTAAATCACCAGGCATGAACATTATTGAGCATATCTGGGATGCCTTGCAACGTGTTGTTCAAAAGAGATCTCCACCGCCTCGCACTGCTATGGATTTGTGGACTGCCCTAGAGGATTCATGGTGTGAATTGCCTCCTGCAATCTGCATACCTTCAGACAATAGTTGTGTCCATGTCACGTCGTCTTGCGGCACTTGTGCCTGCTCGTGGGGGCCCTACACGATATTAGGCAGGTGTACCAGTTTTTCTGGTTCTTCAGTGTATTTCTGTTTTCAAAAAAATATATTTTTTTTTATTTGAGTTTATACTAATTGTTTCATAATCAGCGAGGTCATTTGAGGTGAAAAAAATACTAAGTATATCAGGAAAGAAGAAGGAATCGGCAGTGGCTTGTTTAAGGGACGCATCCTGTAAGTCAGGGTACCCGGAACGGGATTCAAACCCAGAAATTCCCGAATGCGAGTACAAATATTTACATCTGCGCCAACTCGTTCGGTTTCGGTTTTCATAATCTGAGATTTTTTTAATTTTTATTTTCCCGGAGTGTGATAGCTTAATTCATATATAAAATGCATGAGCGCACCATTAATGAGAGATCTATTTAAACAGCATTTATAAAAGCGGAAAAATAATTAAGTTCCATTCCGCGACAGCTTTTAAAACAATGTAAGATAAAGACACGCATATAGTCTACATTAGTTGTAACGATAAGCTGGTTCAATATTTGCTTAGCCCAAGAGGAAAATCATATTATGTGCATTTTGCAAATAAATAAAGTTCGTGTCAGTATGGAATGCCAAGAGCAATTTAAACACAACTGACGGTTACAAGGATTTTAGTATTAGGAATTTTAAGTGGCATGCATACGAATTCCCTATACACTGCGAAAACGTTTTTGTTCATATTGTGCAATACAACACAAAACCAAAGCTGAATGAATAAATGATCTCCATTCCGTAAGAACTTAAATTTTGCAGTAATGACATAATTTTATAAGCTAATGTGTGCTTTCAAATCCTAATGCGTGTTAAAGTAACTTCTGTTTTAAGGAATCTAAGTAGTTTCAAATCTAGACTATCATATGATATGCATTTTGCGAGGAATTAGTATTGTCTGTTACTGTGGTGTCTAATAAATTTTTAGAGCACTTCAAACCTCACTGCGAGTAACTAAGACTTCATTGTTCTGTGTTCGTTGTGTTAGAAAACATTTTAATACATTCCGAGGACGTGCTCGGAATAATCTATGTTTGCAAGAACAAGGTTTTGCGAGGACTGTCATACGAAATGTATTTCGCGAGGATTGGCAGTTTGATTGTATATTCCATTCACTGTTACTTCCAACTTTTCCGAAGGACTGATTAAGTTATACTACCAGGATATTTATCCACCTCGTGCAAACAAAGATTAACCGAGTCTTGAAAAATACACCAAAGGGTCAAAGCAACGCATTCGTGTGCACACAGTGAAACAATATTCTGAATATAACTATTTATTACTAGATTTTACCGAACGGCTAATTAATCTTTTTATTCCCATTAATTAAAAATGATATATTATATTACTAGATCAAATATAAGTAAAAGTTGAATTTAACCAAAATTATAAAATGCTTGTAATATGTGGCTAATTTAGGACACAACCAATCACATCATACATGGGATTATTTTTCAAAGGTTTGTTTCGAAAGTGTGAGGAAACCGCGAATAGAGAATCGTGTAAAATTTTAAGGGTTGCTGAGAGCATTTAAAGCTGGCTTTTTACAAAGGTTTCTGAGATTTGTGTTAATTGTAGTACAGAAACATTGTAAGGGGTCCGCTTACCTGCATGTCCAATGCGTTTCAGAACGCTTTAAACACATTATTTTTGAAGAATCTAGTCAATAGGTTCACAATTTGTTTTCGAAAAGAAAAAAAAATTTCGGGCTTGTTCAGTAGGGTACTTTTAGGATATTGTGTATAGAAGAGAATAGGAAATATTTTATTCAAACCCTTTAACATTGCCAAAAACGACATTTTCATGCCATTTTGTCTTAAAATATTAGTACTTGATATGAATCAACTGAAGTACCCAAGGCCCCTGCCTTATATTTATAGATAAATTAAACTTTTGCTTATATTTTATTACTTAATTATTATATCTAATTTGCAACTTATATGAAATAAACAGTGAGAAAATAGGTGTGTTGGAAATACCTAGTAATAAATAGTTATTATGCAAAATATTATAACACTGAGTGCGCACGAATGTGGTACTTTTAACAATGGTGTAGTTTTATAGTTTCGGTTAGGCTTTGTTTTCACGAGGCGGAGAAATATCCCGGAAGCATAACTTTAGCAGAGCTTCAGAAAAGTTGAAGGTAACCGTGAATGAACTATTGTATATCAGTAATGGCCACTCCATTCACTGGTTCCAACCACCAAAAGATATCGCCCCCTTTTCTGCTCAGGATTTTGTACGAATAGTGAGCTTCACAGCCTAACGTGACTAGAGTACGTTACCTGACAGCTCACATAACGGCTATGGTTACCCAAGTCAAGAAAAGTCGGGGTGACCGCCGAGCGACAGTATGGGTTCGGACACACATTTACAAGCGAATCTATTTGGATAACGGGATATTTAAAACCTATCTCGTAGGTAGCGCAATTCATTTCTGTATTAATTTTCTTTCATTCATATTTTTTATTAAACTTTTTACCTACTGTATGGCATACTGTCCTGTCCGGAGTGGTACCTTAGTTCATGGTAACTTTTCTGCCTTGCATCACCATCACAGTCGGTCACCTCCTTGCATATTGCAGATACATTTCCCGAAATAAATAGCGTAAAATGTAAACCTATTCGGCTTGTTAATCCTGGGGCTTTTAAAGCGTAAGTAGGGTTAATTAACTTTCAACTGCCACACTCTAGTCAGAGGGCACTTGATAATACAGGGGAGTAATTGTTGCATGTACCGGGAACTCTAGACGCACACGTCAACTATAAGGCTTCACTGGCCAGCCAGATGTTGGGGGACGCGGCGTTCGCCGGCCAGTGCATGAGAACCTACTCGCCAGCCGGCAACCCAGCCAATAGGGAACGTTCCGTAGTATGCAGTAGCCAGTCAGACATCAAGCCCGTTCCTAGAGCCTCGAGCCGCATTATCAGAGAATGGGTACGCCCACATCAAAGGAACCGCCAAGATATTTGCATCTGTGTGTTTATCTATTCTGTGTTCTAGTATTATTCTAAATTTTTAATGGTGGGTTTTGGGGCCGCACCATCTTCCCAAATTTAGGGGCATCGGAAAATTACAGGATTTGGAAGGATAGGCGGAAAAAGATGCAGGCTTTGCACAAGAAATATTCACATATAAAATTGCGCTTGCATTAACAAGGAGAGGCTTACAGTTCGGTCAAGCATAAAAGGCAGGATTGCGATTTACGTAAACATTTAGGAAAAATTTAAAGCATTTTAGCCACACGAAAGTGCAACACTTGACGCCAGGAATGCAGCACCGGAAATGGTTGGGTAGTGAGGATTTCCAGAAGGGTAGACGCGGGAGACAAGGATGGTATCCGGGGCGGCGTCCTCCTGAGCTCACGAACGCCGTTAATGACTAAGCAGGTGCGCCGGTTTGAAGGTCACCGCGCTCCTAGGACGGACGACGAGGGACTGCGAAAATCGATTCGCGTGCTGCTCGCCCCTGCTTCCCACGGGACGACGTGAATTAATTAAGCGTGGGCGTTGTGCGGCGAATGAATTACAGTTGAGGAAGTTTGAGGGCGTCGGCTCGCGCCAGTTCCTCGTCGAAACGACATCCCGTGGAAATTTTAATGCGGAACCGCGACCTCCTCGGCGCCTGACCCCAGTCGGCCATGTTCGTGTGCGCCCCTGCCCCCCGCCGGGTCATAAGCAGCGCGGGGAGGTCGGAAATATGCTTAATGGCCTAAGACAAATCGGAGGAGCCTGTGGGACGCAGAACACAACTCTTTTCTTCCCTTCCTCGCGCAGCTCGGACAATGGTTACCAAATTACGCGCCAGCGCTGAGGGAGGTTGTTTTGAAACGTCCACCCGGAGCGGAAGTTATCGTCCCATTGTCCGCGCGGAAGGGTTGAGCCTGCTCCCGCCACTTCTGGTTAGGGAATCGTCGTCATAGTCTGCGTTTCTCTGCGACAAATGTGTCACCGGCGTGTCGCGTTCGCGTCGCTAATTAAGCCTCCGCTGCAGTCAGAACCGAGACCCATGTCGTGCGCAATAAAAGGCCCGTCGTCCACTTCAATTTTTTTCTCGCAGTGATGATTTCATTAAAAACCTTGCCAGCTGGCATTTTTTTTTTTTCACAAGCTGGCTTTTGCTGTATCGTAAGCATATCTGATACCTGGAGAAGATATGCGACGTGTTTTATTCCAACCCTTGTTAACAGTTGGCAAACGAATTACTTCATATTTTATCCTCTCTCAGTAGTGAAGGCTACTATTGTACTGGAGTCGCAACTTCGCAGCCTTGAGAGGACAAGAGAAATATATTTTATGTCCACTTTCTGTTGAGTCTGTCTCGTTGGGCCACGCAAGGAATCCAAATAAAACGTTAAAAACCCAATTTCGTGCATATTTTCCTAATGTAGTGAATAATAAACAAATTAACCTGGCGCAGAATTACCTCTCAATTTGTTTTCAAATGCGTTGTTTTCGAGTGCATTCTCATTTTGTCAAAAGCAAATAGTTATTCACTTTATCGTGAGTTTTATGCCGTAAAAATTGAATGTTGTATGGGTGACTTTTGATTTTAAGATTTTCTTAGTTGTAAGTGCAACATCTGCCGGACAGGTATTTTTGTGGTATTACCAAATCATTTGAAATTTCGTCGTGCTCTGGGGTCATGTCGAGCTGTTGTGTGGTGTTCGTCATGTTATTGTGACGCCAGCATTACACAATGCTGCCTATGCGATTTAAGCTGACTCACTTTCGAAAAACAAATTTTAATACACACAATAATATTTTCATAGTGTATATCGTGACGCCAACACTGATTGCAGTAATTGTGGTAAACTTTCGCAGTGAATTATGAAAATGAGTCTCATTCCTCTTAAAGTGTCATTATGAGAATAATGTTGAAATTTGCGGCAAATGAAATCGGCTGTTTTTATATGCGAAATAACAAGAATTCGTTTAATATGATTGTACAACCAGCGAAATACAAAAAAGTACATGGAAAATCAGAAGAGATAACGGGTTAACCTGAGAATATTGATCAAATAAGTAAATCTCTGGATTTTGTTTGATCTAATATGATTGAATTTTCAAGGATTTGGTTTCATTTCCAGTCTTTTATAATGCAAATGTAACAAATTGTTATATTCTCAAATAAATTGTGTGTATAAGGCATTTAAGTTTAAATCGGTCATTAGCAGAAAATCGAAATCGTAGCAAAGAAATCCACGCGTTATGAACACACTTTTCAGATGAACGATACGAGGACTTTTCTTCATGAACTGAAGTTAAATTTCAGATTTTAGGGGGTTGTCGTGGCGTAGCTAGTTGGGAAAACTTTTCCGTGTGATCGTTTCTGTGTTTAAATTCCAACCTGTGCCATATTGATAAGTAGTTTTGTGTTATTTGATTGTCAAGCGACCTCCCGATTAACATCCCGGCATAAACCACTGCGTAAATAACTCAAGAAAAATAATTATTTTCAGAGGCAGTTATTTGATGCGAATAACGTTCCTTTAAATAACTGAAAATAGTTATTTCGGCACCTTGACCAAAATATGAATAAGCTTATGTTAAACAGAAAATGCAGCACATGGCACACGAAATGTCTAGTCCTCAACTTGTGCGGAGGATGTGGTTAGGTGATTTTCGTTCTTAATAAAACTAAATCAGAAAGAAAAAGGTAATATTACGTTTTACATAAAAACTCACGTTAACATTTCCTCCGCTCCAGAAATGCCCACATGTTTTCCCTGCTGCAACCTGGCGTGCGCCGCGGACGCAAATTGGCCCCTTCTGTCGATCCCGCTTCCCAATTTTGTGCTGTTCAGTCTTTTCAGAAGCTACAAAACCTCTCGGGGTCCGAGCGCTTTTATTTAATTTTCTCGCAATTGCCGGCGCACAGCCTGCGCATATGGCGCCGTCTTTTGTTCGCGGCAACAAAAGGACTGAATTACCCAATCGACGAGCGACCGCAAGGACCAGCTACCTGACGTCTTCTATGGAGAGGATTGTGGATGGGGAAGAAGGGAGAGAGAGGGAGGGGGATAAAAATCGGATGCGCGGACAGCCAGCTCAACACAAAGTTCCACGTAATTTCGCCGGGCGGACAGTACAATTGCAGACCACGTCATCTAGTAGCAGGGAGAGGTAAAAAGTAAAGGAACTTCACAATTCGGGGAAGGGGCCTACTTGCGTGCTGAAAATCTTCCTTCAGCACCATGTGCTCACAATTCCAACGGGAAATTTCCCCGTGTCTTTCCTTTCTCTTCCTTCGATGCCGTCCACGAGATAATGACACCCGCGGGGCCCCCCGCCATCCTAATTATCCGCTCTGTACACACATTAACGACCAATTACCATAATAACATCTCCTAATTAAATATTTAATTCGTAGGTAACGAGGACGAGTTCCGGGAATGCGTCAGCTTTGACAAGCGATGGAGGTGTTTACGGAATGGGTTCATTACTGCGACACGTCAAGCGCTACGTGGACTGCGTTAAAGGTGATCATGAACGTCACAAGACGTTAGGCCTGCAACTGGGGTAACTTCAAACATATGTTACTGAGAGGAACACCAAGTTCGTTTCACCGTTCGCCTTCCACCCACCTAACATCCCCTGTTATCATGGTGGTAGCAAGTCCTGGCCTCTGCTTTGTTTGTAATGTCAGTACTCTCGAATTCTAGAGAAGGTTGAACAGACAAACGAATAGATTACTTGTTTCTATTCGCTAAATATATATTTCCATTTTTTATAGCCTCGTCCCTATTCTATCCGCTTGGTAACATGCTCAAATAAAATCGAAAAACGGTACTACGAGTGAATAATATCTTTTTTTCAACCTTACACAACATACATATCCTATAACAGGTAAGTAATAAAATTAAACTAATTAGTACAGCAAGTGTTTAGAATTGAGACTGCACGTATGACACAGTGAAACAATGAACTCATCCCAAAGTCGTGGGAGTGATAATTTTGTGAAGTCTGTTGAATGCCGTATAAGTTACTTTAAGTAGCAAATCTTTAAATATTACACTAATATTGGACAAGAGAATCATAGATTATAAAAATCACCTTTTAGTGTACGTTAAAGAAAGCATACAAAAAGTTTTACTTAAAATCAGTAACTTGAAACCATGTGAAATAAATTTTTGTTTTCCGTATAAACGAAAATTGAGAGGGGGGGGGGATCTGGGAGCAAATAACATGGCGTGTACGGGTATGGTAGTAAAGGAGAGGGGATATCACAATGTAGTGAAAATGTGTATGTTTTTAATGCTGATCGTATGCCATATTCTTCAAATTTTCCTATTCAATACAGCGTAAAATTTTTAAAGGCTCCATTTATTTACGATTTTTAAATTGTGTTGTATGTATAATTGCTAGGATGTCTTCATTATATGATGCTCAGATTTCACTTGCGGCCGTTTTAAACTTTGGCGAACCATATATTGCAGTTTTATAGACATTTGCAAATACAGTGCCAAACATTTTTTCTAATTGTAAGTAGAAGTCGGGGATGTGTAGTTGTCAGACCACTAGCGTCCCACAACAATGAAACTAGTCCGGTTCCCAGAGGGTCTCACCAAGTTTCACATTTATAAAACGTTGCGGACGCTGCCTTTGGCCAGTGGGATATTCTCCGGGTACTCATTTTCCTCCACCTTCGCAATCCGTCCTTCACTCTTCCTATAGCTTCCAATCAACTTTATGTGTAATGCCAAAAGTATCTTGAGAAGCAAGTTTATTATTTAATGTAGTTTATAAGGCTTAGAAGGTAGCATACTGTAGTGATGAGAAACGATACGTTTGAATCCTTCCGAGAAGATGTGGAGAGGTCGGAGTAAATAACTGTAAATTGATTGGTAGTTCTTTAAGGAACAATTTTTGGAGCGTATTTTTCGGTTACTACTACACTGTAAAAAATTTTAATTTTTACTGAGAAATTGTTTGTAATTTTACAAGTGCTTGTAACAGTACAAATATTTCTCTTGTGCAACTACAAGGCCGTGTTTGTAATAGACCTCAATAAATGTTTGTACTATACTGAGCCACTTCCACAAGCTTCAGAAAAATGTCAGACACTCAACAACGTAAAACGGTGTTTTGCAGTTTATGCAAAAACTATGGGTGATGTAAATCGCAGCTGCATGCAAGAAGAAATATATTTTTTACTCTTGTTTGTAGCCTGACTTTAATCACGATAGCTGAATTAAAATACAGAGATATTATATGTTGTTAATACAATGTCAGAAATGTGCTAGCTGATCGGAGTCTTAATTCAATTTCTAACGACAAAAAAGAGAGTTATTCGCGCTATGCCCGGGAATTTTTTAAGCGAGGAAAATTTCCCCCTTAGGAAAAAGGAGCCCCAAATGTCCTTTTAAAAGAGAACAGATCCATGTATTTTCTGGCATTCAAAATCTAATGGAAATTCGCAGAGAAGTAAGGTGCTATACTGAATACAGTGAAAAATGTTAAGTCTTAAATAATGTTTTGCTTGCCAACTAAATACGAACGAAACGTTCCGCTGCAAGCAGAGCTTGTTATTCCAGTAAATTAAATCCGTTCAATTGAAATGTATGCATGTTTGGCACAAGAATATCAATTTTCATATTGATTTGATGTCTATCAGTCTACAAAATATTTTGCACCATCGTTAAAAAATATTCTAGTAAAATTATAAAAAAAAAAAAAAAAGTATTCTGTTTACTAAAAGTAAATCGTTCAGTGTATTTCAGTTTAAGCGCTCTGTTTGAAATTATATTACTCAGTGACAAAAACCGTTTCCTTATCAAAAGTCTTTCTTTAGCAGTTCTTTGACGCTCACATAGCTCTATCAACCAATTAAAGAAATTTTCATTGTAAAAATGAATTACTAAATTAGCTACATAATGCTATTGTATAGGTAGTATTCCTGCTGGCTCTATTTTAAAATAATAATTCTTTACTAGATATTTCCTGCAGATAGCGGAATTAATTAGTGTAATGTTTCAGTGTCATAATTTATCCTTCATTTGACACATGCCAACTTGTTCTGGTTACGAGATAAGTTAAAATGCGGTAACGAAATCTTATTACGTTTTTGCTCTGCGTGTATATTAACCACACAGACCCAAGGCCCACAAATACTAGAAATTCCTGTTAACATCACCTTCTAGTTATTATAAACTGTAGGTTAATTTATTATAGAACATTAATCTAGCCTGTGTATAATATTTCTTTACGAGCTAGGCGCCGCACGTTGTTTTTCACGCAGTCCAGGTAGTTCAGGATACTGCCACTGACGACCCCAATATTTAAGAATGCGAAAGTGAAATTCCCCTTTCAGCGCGAACTCCAGCCGCACACGCCAGCAACAAAACGCAACGCCGCTGGTGTAGTCCATTCACGGTTACTTCCAACTTTTCTGGATCCCTGGTCAAGTTATGCTTTCAAGATATTTCTCCGCCTCATACAAACAAAACTTTATCGAGTCTAGAAAATTACACCAAAGGTACAACGCAACGCTTCGTGTGCGTTCAATGTAATACTTTTTCACGTAAGAATTATTTCTTACTAGGCATTACCAACACACCTACTTTCGCCCTGTTTTGGTTCTTTCGCCCTGTTTTCATTATAAATAAAGATATGTAATTTATAGACAAAGTATAAGTAAAAGTTCAACAAAAAAAAAGGTACTGTTATGTTAACACAAGTATAAAACGTTTGTGATACCTGACATATTTAGGAAAAAACCTAACACGCTACACACAGGTTGATTTTTCAAAAGTTTGATTCAAAGTGTGAAGGAACCGTTCAGTTACTATAGCTCACCTGCCAAGTGGCAGCCAAGCCAATAGAGAATCTTCCGAAGCACAAAATGGCCAATCAGAGAAAAATGTCTACTTGCAGATCGTGGCACAGCCGGTCAGGCAGTGAGTGTGCCCACAAGAGAGGAACCGCCATGCCATTGTACTCCTGCGTTCTTAACTATTCTGTCCTAACGAGACGCCGGAAATGCCGAAATGTGGTTCCTCATTCTGATATTTTATCGTCTTTATAGAGGTGATAAATTCCAAATTTTGTATCCTTTGTTGTTAAAAGAGGACAAAATATGTCTCGATAGCTGTTAAAAGCGGTTTATTTCGAAGAATTATTTGCGAATCTTTTGCGGGAAGTGCCTATGCTGCGGTGATGATTTTTGCATTTTTTGTTATTTCGAAAGAAAAAAAAATTATATTATGTCATTTTTCACTAGCACAGAATGTTTAAAACGTGAGCAGATAAATGTATTAAGATTTTTTTTGGGGGGGGGGACCTATTAAATGAATGACGTCATCTTCATGTTTTGGGATTACGAAATTGATAGCGAGTAACTTATTATATAGAAGGAAATATTTTCAAATTAAACTTAATGATCAATTTGCATTAGTCAATCGTAAATGCGGCACAGGGAAGTGCTTCCTGTCGTCTTTGAGGACTTCCTGTAACTAGGAATATTTGCATGACTGAGGGCGGAAAATTCAAATAAAATTCTTGAAACAAATTCTGACACCAATGATACCAAACGCGTTTAACTAACAAAGGGACTTTATTACTTCTGATGAAAGCAAAGTTTACGGTGTGTGTAAATAAATTTTTTATAATTCAAAACTTTGTCAGCTATTATGCTTTGCTAAAAAATTTATTCCAGACAGACCTTAATTCAAAATCTTGTTTCTTTCAGTTCAGGTAACTGAACGGTAAAATACGCTACCTTTTTTCGTTGTTTCTTTATGACACTTAGTGTATACATTTTGAGTAGCTTGGCAATACTCACCAGTACTCATTTTCTTCCACCATCATTGCCTTACGTCAAGGGGAAAAAAGTAAATAGAAGTGAAAAGGAGTATTTGTGGTTTACAGTTAATTACGCACTTATGAAATCAACATCTGAAAAATGTTTGAATGAGCACACTGAGTGATATGCGGCAAGTAAAGTTGGCAATGACAGGGGAAAGTACTCCCATGACGTAACATTGTTTAAATGTGTTAGGTAAACATCTGCGGCTCAAAACGATTTCTTTTGCGTTCGGTTGTTTAAACGCATATAAGTGGAAGAATAAGAAAATTTGCAAAATATTTACTTCTATAATGATTTCACAGTTAACTTGACCGACACATGAATAAAGTGATCGGTCTCATAGTAGTGTCAATTGTACATATGACGGTATAATACACTGAGTGTGTACAAGCAGATGTTAAGAAGGGCTTTCAGATGTGCTCAGTTTACCGTGAACATCCTTTAACTGGAAATAATTCGTATCTGTGAAATAAACGTACGGCAAATATTAATGCGTGTAGTTGTTTATCCCTGAACTCTTGTCCGGACGAAGCGCCGCGTCGCCGTTTCGAGAAATATTTCATAAACGCAGCATACGCACAATCCGGAAAGGGTCCCGAAGGAGTACAGGACGCACGCCGGCCAACCTTCGCGAACCAAATCTTGGCCGACGAATCGCGAGCGAATACCGGGACGGGCTGAATAATTCAAACGAGCTCGGAATGACGAATGAATATGAAGCGGGTGCTACGGAATGGTCATGAGAAAGAAAGGCCCAGGGAGAGGTTTTGTCGGTCGGGGGGGGNAGCTCCTTCGCCAGTGAAATATGGGCGGGCTGCAGAAGAAAAGAAGCAAAGCTGAAGTCGAGTGGATGAATAGGCGCGCTCGAGACCGCACAAGCTCTTCGTGTTTCCGTGCGAATATTAAGTTAGAGACGCTTTGGTCTCGCGAATTGTGTGCAGGAGTTAACAGTCCACATTTCCTTCACGTCAGATTATATTTATGTGTGTGTGTGTATGTTATACGATGGTGGCGTGGTGTTACGCTGTTATGTGAGCATCGCAATACTATGAATATTGCTAGGGTGAAATTCGCAGTGCGTCCAGAGTTTACAAGGCGAAGAATTTCTGCAATGGTTTGCCATTTCCTTCCACATTATGACTGTGGAAGGACAGCACAATTATTCCTTTTCCTGAAAAGAAAAAATTTCCTCGCTTCTTGGCCAGATATATGTATGATACACGTGATACATATGAAATATGTAAATATATGTACATACAAGTGCACAAATATATGTGACTATGAGAACATTCGTTACGTATTACAGCTTACCGTGAAAATATGCTATGACAAAATATTTAAGTCTGGTTGTAAATTAATGTTGAGAAGTGCAGAAACAAAAATATTTTTCCCGTTCTGGCTTAATACCAAGTGATAAGCATGACACCATATAGAACATTATAGTAGATTTGTTATCTCTACAGTAGTCAAGAGTAAGAAAGCAATACATCATGTGATCAGTTAAAGAATAACCACTTTCTAATTGGTAATTATTAAGAGCGAGAAGACTAGTTCAGCAGTCTTGAGTAACAGCTCATGGAAGGAGACTTGGAAACCGGACGTGACAGACTGCGATACAAAATAATATAAAAGTAAAGGTAATTTTGGCTCTCGTCTTTGATGTTAAGAAAACTATTCTTTCTCACAAAAAAAGCAACGTAAATAAAATTAAAATCCAAAGTTTTGAGCACGAAAATGTACTATTTTGAGCGCATACTTCGAAACAGCCCTTTTCTTAATTTTATGCATGGTTAATTGTACCAAAGATGATTTATGAAACTCTGTAAAAAAAATTATCATAAAATTGCGTAATTTATCTTAAGATGTGAAAATAATATTTTTTCCAGCCTCCTGCCTTATATTAAAACAGGTTTTCCAAAGTTTGGGTTGTGACACTATCCAGTTCCCTGTCCGAAGCATATCAGTATAGAAGTAGAGGACAAAATTATTTTGTGATGTCTATAAATATAGTTACTATATATATAAACACACACACACACACACCTCATCTAACCGCCTTGTGCCTGGAAATATAAGACGATACAATGAGGCGTACTAGAATCAAGCATACTTCATATGTTTTTCTAAGGCAAATTTGTCCGCAATTGTTGCACGTTGACATGGAGGATGTTGGCTTCCAATCTTGATCCATAGATTTTCAACTGTCAATAAATCAGGTAAATGGGCAGGCGACGGAAAAACTAAAGCATGACGAAATCTCTCCTGAAAACCACTGTTGTCATAAGAAAAGCGTTACCTTGCTGGAAACTAGCATCTAGGCATTCAGCCAGGGAAGATGACACATAATAACGCAGAATATCGTCAGCAAATCATCGTGCCTTCAGTTACCCTCTTATCACTACCAGTGACGAACGATGACTATATGCGATGGCTCCCAAGACCATAGCACTAGTAAAAGGTGACGTGTGCCATTGTAGAGTGAAGTAAGGATTGTAATGCACACACACGGTCCTCCTAACTCTAGCACAGTGCAGTAGTCATCCTCCCAAAGATAAGTGGGACTCGTCACTAAAGACAAACCGTTGCCAGTCCAGTCAGTAACAGTCAACATTGCTCCCTGTGGACACCAATGTAATGGAAGTGATGATGTTGACCTGTCCATGACAGAACACACATGTTTCTGGTAGACACACGGCTCTCAAGTGAAAATGCCACATGTCGCTGGATGGTGGACACTGAAACCCCTAGCTTTGTTACTATTTCTGGCAGCTAAACGATCGTCTTATCTTCTGGTTGTATATCAGGATCATCCAGAACTGTTCTGCATTATATAAGTACATACAGGTGTCCGTTGCTCTCAAGACCATTTTATGGTAAAACGCGAACGTCACAAATTAAGATGAATTCGCCGCTCGACCCTCCCTTGTTTCTAGCGGTCTTATTATTTTGCGTCTCTCAAGCTCTGTCACTTGTCCGTACATCTGTCTCGTTCATATTCTCAGTTTACTTATAATTAATTTGTCATGCCTTGTAGGTATCAGAATATTGCCTTGCATACGTTCAAGTAAGAACTATTTATATAAACAAAAATAATGACACCAGATCCTTCTTTCGTCATAAGCGCATGTGTCTTCGTACGAAAATGTAATATTTTTCATATCAACCATCACTGCGCCTGTTTATCAACTTTCTCTGTTTTCGAGGAATGTTTAAAGGCTGCGCATATTTTCATGGCAATGAGTGTACTTTAAATGTATGTGAAAGTAGTGAAGGAACAAGAACAGGACAATTTTGTAGACACAAAACCAAACTAAGAATATTCGGTTGTTGAATGTGTGGCATTACTTCCAAATTTCTGGCATACAACCGTGTTTTTCCCAGTTTAACATAATCTTCAAGGTACTGAAAGAGTTGCTTTTGAACATGTAGGCTTTATTTTAGGCAGCGATTTTGGAACGCAATAATTATTTGAGGGATTTTCACTAGTAACCTGTACTATACAGGTTTATTCAGACCAAATTGTACAATCTTCATGAGGTTTTTATTTATGCAAAATGGGATGAAAAACACAACATGATCTACAAGTGATTATTGATAGAGGTACGTGCCCATAATACAAGACGGTTGGAAATGCTTTTATGAATATAAATAAGAGACTACGAGATATTAAACAACTTATTTTGGTTAAGAATTTATTTCAACGAAGCTGTTAAATGTGCGCATTTTTGTTTGGTAATATCATCCCTCTAACATAAGTAGAATTAAGCGTGACATCATTGTAATGATTGAAAACGGGTAACCATATATGTACAACGATATTTTTCGTTATATTAATAACGAAAAAGGTTGCTTTGGTGTAATGCTCTCAGACAATCGGTTCTCTTAGGAATTCCTTTTTTTTTTTTTNCTCATGCTAGGCGGTTTATCCACCGCGCGGGCGCAGTACAAAGTTAACTAATCTAGAACACTGATATTTAGTCGGCATTTAGACCATGTACGCTATTTCAGAGGCACATGTACCGAGTAACAATTGTAAAATGACCACATTTACCATTCGCCACAAAGTTATGCAGCCTGTGTTGCGTCCATTCTACAGCCTGACGACTGAGCTATGGCTGGTGTGTTTGCAGAAAGATAACGACCATTCGGTACGCGCAATATGACCATCGTGAGCCTGTTGTCGATAACCGCGTGTTGTACATGGCTGGTAGTGTGCGCGTAAGTTGGTTCTAATAGGTGCATTGGAACAGTACAGTTCGCTAGAGCTCGCTGATATGCATTTAGTGTTTGATGTTGTTAACTGCAACGTTTGATCAGCAGCATGGCTGTACGCATAGAGGTTTCCGCAACGTCGTCATCGCTCCCATTGAATGTTCCAATGACTTAACCAGCAGCTTCGGAACACCGGATCATTGATGGCAAGACGTTAGATAACCGTGTGAGGACCATGAGGACACCTGCACTTAAAGACGATGTTCTCGAGGCTGAGTAATGCGTCTTTGACTAGTAGACGTGTAACGTCAAATGTTGTTACGACGATTCATACCAACAATAATGTGGCTCGTTAGCCATGAGCAGTTGCTGCTGCCCTATCATCTACAACATGTGCAATATGACTTCAGTTTTGCGTGTGATTTTGGTGTTATTTATTGATGAGGCAACTTTCACACAGGACGGGATATTTATCAGTCATTCAGCACGTATCTAGGCTTAGAAATATCCGCATGCTACCTCTGCACAAGCAAGTCAGATAAGATAATCAATCAACTTGCGGTGTGTCATCATTGACGACAACGTCGTATGACCAACTGTACTTCCAGATCTCTGTACCGTGAGTTTTTGTTTGAGACATTGCCTGTGTTATTGGAAGACGTGCTACTTCTTGACAGACGTGACATGTGATTTCAGCACGATAGTGTTCCAGTACATAGTAGCACGACTACAAGGGCACAGCTTAACGCAACATTTGACAACAAATGGAAGGACTATCGTGGCCCCATCGAATGGCCTGCGCGCTCACCTGACCTAAATAGGCTTGATTTTTTTTCTGTGGGGCTATTTAAAGAGCCTGGTGTACGAAACCCTTGTGGAACGACAAGAAGATGTTTTACCGTGGACCATGGACACCTACAACTTAATTCTAATATACCAGGCATGTTTGGGAAGAAACCGGCAATCATTGTTGCGGTGTTGCCAGTTGTGTGCTTACTTCCAAGGCCGCCCCTTTTAGCAATTATTGTAACACAGTCTGTTAAATGAACACAATAACCATACGGATAACTTCTGTAAGACTAGTAATACTAATAAATATCTCTTACATACTACGTAATATTTTTAGTAATGTTATTAACTTAGTACTCTTATTACTGATATAATTTCGCAGTTGTACCTCCTGGCATGTGTGATTGAAACAGTATACAGGGCCTAAATGCCCACTAGATTAGTTCACATTATACTGCGCCCGCATGGTAAGCTAACCGCTTAGCCTAACAACACCGGTTGCGTAGCTGCAAGGCGTTATAACACAATTTTTTATTTAAAAAATGAAGTTTAAGTGATACCCGATGACTTAAGAGCGTTACACCAAAGCTCCTTTTTTTGTTAATCTGTACATGATAGTTATATGTATAATATGTCGATAATATTCGATTAAAATGCATGGTTATAATTTCTCGAACATTGCAATTATGCCGTTGATGATGTCACGCCCAATTTAACAACTGTTAGAGGGACAATATTACCTAACAATAATGCACACATTTAACAGCTTCGTTCACATAAACTCTATACCGAAATAAGTTTTTTTAATATTGCGTAGTTTCTTATTAATGTTCATAAAAGCATTTGCAACCATCTTGCATTGTCGATGTGTACCTCTTTCAATAATCAATTTCGACTATTAGTCACAATATGTTTTCCATCCAATTTTGCATAAAGAATAACGTCATGAAGTTTTTATCATTTGGTCTAAAACAACATGTACATTACATACCACAATTGCCAGACAACTTGCTTTCTCAATGAAAAACCGATTTAAATTTATTACTGGAGCGAACCCGGATTTTGGCCCGTGGGTACTCCCTTTTCCCCAAATATTTGTTTATAAATATTTAGTTCTATCTGGAGTATACCGTAAACAATAATCGTCGATATCTTCTCTGCAAAAACAAAAAAATTGCATTAGTTTCAGTGGTACGTCTAACACGAACTGTTAAGTGGGTGGCTTCCGCTTCGATTTGATGTATTGGTATGGGCTCTTTTAACTACCCAATTTATAAACTAGTCACTTAGTTCAGGCAGGTTCTAAAGTATAACGAAGTACAACAATATAGACATAGTTCTTTGTGCTTAAACTTTCAGCAATTTTACCTGAAAAAAAAAAATAAAAAATTTCATATATTCTGCAGTTTTAAAACTCAAGCTAGGAATTTTACAGATGTACAGAAAAACGTCATATTTTTAGTGCGTATTACTTTTGTGCACTGGTGCTGTTGTTTGGCAGAATGTTCTATATTTCATGGCAGCATTTAATGCTTTTATAGCAGCAATATTACTATCGTGCTGTAGAAACCGCATGCATGCAGGATTTAATTTACATTTAAGTTCTAAATAAAAGTCCATAATTATACTTGATGTGAGGTCTCTTGATGGAAACCTTTGTGCTTGTGAGCCTGTATGTGTCTGTGAGTTTATTCTCAACTGTTTCCTTCTTCTACCTTATAAATAACTACTGTTTCTAAACATATTTTACTGAATGTATTTTTTAATTTTAAATAAATTAAACACAAGTACTTTTATAGTCAGAACTGTTTTCAAACACTAACAATCTACATTAGCCCTAAACAAGTGAACCAACAACAAACTGTAAAATATGGACCACATACAAAGTATTTTACTTAACACAAATGTATCGTTATTGTTGCAATATTTGTAACAAATACTTTTTTTTATATTATAATACACACTCGACGTTGACAAATTTTTCTGCAGAGTTTTGTAAAATTATATTTTTACTTGTTTTAAGTGGGTTGTAAATGCAAAAAAAAATTACATTATTTAGTAACGTAAATGGCTCAATTTTTGAAATTTTAATATAAAAAATATGTTATTTACTGGACTTCGTGAAACACTCATAATCCTATAATTGGTTACTGCTAACATGTTTCTATTTCTCTCTAACGTTTTCCTGTATCGGTTCAAATCAGAACATGTTTGAACTTATATTATCTGAGATTTAAATGAAACTTCAGGCAGTTTGTGACCCGTCAAGCGATAAGTTCAAATTATAATAACGACAATTTAAATAGACAATGACATAGCACATTTTCTCAAAATCTTTTTATCATTAAGAAATTTGATGTTCTCGATGGCTCAATAAAACACGTGAAGAGTTTGTAAATGTGTAATAATACAATACTGACGCAGTGAGGTTCATTAATTCTATTATAAGAGGAATGCTTGCGATGCTAATATTTGACAACCAGTTTTCGATGTAGCTACATTCCCCTAAGAAATATCCGAAAATGATTAACTAATACATGTATAGCGATCAGCTGACCAAATGTAGTTAAATACTGTCTTAAGGTACTGCAAATTCGTCTGACATTTCACAGAAAAGAACATTTTTTCCAAGCAAATCTTACAAAAATCCAGAATGGTTTCTAGGAATGTTTACATTTTCCAATGTAATAATTAGTTAGTAATTTGTTGCAAATAATAACGTAGTTTAAAATTTCTGCAAAATATCTCTATCTTATCTTAATACTAGAAAAAAATGTTTTCGTTTATAAATTTTGTAGTCTCTGGAATAACAAATTGTATACAATATATTTCGAGGAAGGAACTTCGCCAGTGTCTGATGGTGCAGATCGTCGGGAGAGAATTTTAATACTTTTCTTCAGATAAATACTTACGGTATAATTTTGTGTGCAATACATTTTTCTTATAGTGAATATTTTTTTCAATAACTGTGGACTGTTTCTGACTGTTTGTGACTGAAAAACCCGATTTTGGACAAAATTAATTTTATTGCGCAAATTACCATACCATTTTCTTACGCCAAGTATCATTCAGACCTGTTAAATTGAACAAATAGAAATGGTTTTTATATGGTACACAACATTGGTATAGATAATAACGAAAACGCACACGCTCACATACGCGCGCACACCCAAAGGAAGGCGTTTTCAAATGTAATTCTTGCAAAACACAAAATAGAGAACTAAATTATAACATTTCTTTTAGATACAGTATATACGCGCCAAGCAGTATGAATGCGACTCAGTTTTTTTTATATGGAGTATTTTGTACAACGCTACACATCAACTTTTTATTCACAATCTCAGATGTCTCTACTTCTGAGGTTTTAGTTTGACGTAATGTACCCACCTTTTGCCTTAACATCTGGTTTATTGAATAGGCTACTCTAATGATTAACGTTTAAAAAATAAAACCACTGTCGTTCTCTTAGGTGCTGACTTCGGTGACTGAGGTTGTAGAGTTTTTACCTTATTAGGCTATTGCGGAGTCCCATGTTAAAATTAAGCGTAATTTGTTGATGTGCATGTTATTTATAGATGCATTAAGGTATGTTTAGTTAGTAAATTGTCGTCCGATTAACATTGCAGCCAAAGAGTTAACAAGCTCAAATAAATATCGTTGTCCTATTTCCTGACTCACTGAATGTGCATTCAACGGAATTAGCCGCCCGACAACAGATTCACTGCTGCGGAAGTAGCAGGGAGGGCTGCAGTGCGTCAAAACAGCACGGGCTTAGTAATTGTTAATTAACTAACACTAGAATATATAGCCATTTCATCTGTAACTAATTTGAGTCATCTCGACCTCGAAACAACGATCGTACAATCACCAGCCGGGTTCCGCACAGCTGCGGCAGCGTGTCGCTTGCACATAGAGCTTCAAACGCACGTTTAACGGGCGAGTGTGTTCGGTCGTCCTGTTACGAGTTGTGTTCAGGCCCTTAGCTGAGCGGCCTGGCTGATCACACCTTCCCTTATTTATCCAGGACACGGGCCGTGATCGCTGAAATTAGTTATGAAATCGCAAACCACAGAAATTCCCTCCACTAGCCAGTAAACGGGGACAACGCAGCCGATATAGGCCAGTGTAGTCCGTGGGCGGTGTCTTTCATCGTCGGGCCATTGGAATGAGAAGGCCACTGAAGATGGATGTGTCCTACGACTTGCGCCATATTAATCAGCCTCCGGAATCATGAACAAGGTGGGGACTCTCCAATTAGGCTTTACTCAGAACCTGTCTGGTTAAATCTTCATAATTTAAAATAATTTAATGTTTCAGTATATTAGTACAGCTACTCCCGTTCATATTCAATCACATTTATATTGAAATAATATTGTACACCCTTAATGATAAATAAACCTCTTTTATAAAGTGTTCATTGCATAAGTCTTATAAATAACTTGTTACGCCCCTATATCCCCGTTAAGGATAAATATCAACAAAACATAAAAGTCATAACAGTGCGTTCGGTACACGCGGGTCACCTCCATGACGTCAGATTTTCCAGCCTTACTGGATTTGCTGGGCGAGAATAATGTTTATTCACGTGGCTTTCCAAGCACGTTCCATCAGAGAGCTTACACATTATCTTACCGTTTTCCATCCTGGGCAACCCCAGAGCAGTTTCCGTATAGGATACCGTCTAATTGTGGGACATTTCCTCTGTTCGGATGGTGGAAATGTCACTGAGGGGCATGTAGTTTTTATGTGCACGTGCATATTTGTTTTAGTGTTTTAACTGCCTTTGATTAGCTTATTGGCACAGAAAGGAAGCGGGTTAGCAGAATAATTTAATATACGTATTACTTTCCTCCACCTCAAAGGTGTCCTATGTTCTTGTTTAAGCTCGCGTGTAAAGCGACTAAGAAATATTATTAATTCTTTGTCTTGTTGGTAACGCTTTTATGAATGAAGGAATTTTGCTCTATAGAATTATTGTTCTCATTTGCATTTTTCGTTACACCATTTAAATATTAAAGTAGGTATAAGGAAATTGTAGGGTAAAAATTCAACGGTGTCAATGAAAGCTTAGTTATTTCATGACCAATAAAGTAAACCGATTTCATGTTTTAAGCAGCGAAGATTTCAGGAGTTTGGATGAATGCGTTTTCAAAGTGGCCATTGACTGATTTTTGGTATATGATTATACTGAGCGAAGAACTTACTTTTTTTGTCACATACAAACAATGCGTCGCTCGTGCTCTTCAAACTGTCAACATTTGATAATTTTTTTCTGATAATACACACCAACAAAAAAATATTTTGTGAAAACTTTTTTAATAAATGCAGCTGAATCGGATGTATTTTGCGGCGATGAAACCAAATCTAGCATCAGTTTTTTTGCATCACCCACAGTTCTCTCACAATATGCATTTGTATTTAAAAATGTGATGTATGCGAATTGTATTTTAAAAAAAACTCATTACATACATTTTAAGTGTTTATTTTTGGTATTTCCTTTCTCTCTTGTCTTTGAAGCTTCTTATGTAGCTTTTTCTCCGATTAGATGCCTTTTGTTGTTCTCGGTGAAGTGACCAGCAGTAATCACCCAATATGCTGACGTTCCACCGTCCCTGGTAACGTTTCTCCATCACTTTGATGTCCTGGTGAAACCGCCCCCCCCCCCTCCGTTTCATCACTCACATCACCCAAGTTGTCAAGGAAAAAGTCATGATGGTTGTGCAATAAGTGGACTTTAAGGCTCATCAGTCATCCCAGATTTTTGAACTTGTCTATCAAATTAGCTACGATAAGCTCGTAGTTTGGGTATTTAACATTGCCCAAAAACTTAGTCACAACTTGCTTAAATGATATCCAAGCCTCGTTTTCCCTTTGTAGTCATTTTTGTTTCAAAGCTGGAATTGAACATCATTTTACGAATGTCAGGCCCAAAGAAATACCCTTCTTTCAGTTTGGCTCCTGATAAATGAGGAAACTTTTCACATAAATACTTAAAAAATTCACCATCTTTAGGCAAGGCTTTTACAAACTGTTTCATTAAACCTAATTTAATGTAAAGAGGCGGTAGAAGAATTTTTTTGGATTAATTACATTTTTATGCTAAATGTTCTTCTTTCCAGGTGTTAAGGATTTTCTTGCAGGCCAATGTTTTGTGGAGCAGTGTCGATCCCTTGCTCTGCTATCCCACTCACATATAAAACATGGAAATTAAATAAATCCCTTGTGTTGGCTTAGGGGCATGAAAATAACTTTCAATTCTCCACACATCATCCAATCGTGAGCAGGATAGTTAATTTCCTTTAAAATAATGTCTAGATTTTCGTATGTCTCCTTCATATTGACTGAATGAGCCACAGGCAGTGAAGCATAAGTATTACCATTATGTAAAAGAACAAATTTTAAGCTAGTTATTGATGAGTCTATAAAAAGCTTCCATTCTTCATTGTTGTACTCAATTCCAAATTAAATCATTAGACCACCAATATTATGGCACTACACCAAATCCTGTTCTTGCTTAAAAAACTCAGCGAACTGTTGATCTCTTGTTCTATATTGATAAATAGATGCTCCAGGTGCCAACAAATGTTTTTTTTTTTTTAGCCTAGAGCCAAGCAGTTCAGCTTTCTCTTTAGTCAGACCCAAATCTCTTACCAAATCATTTAACTCAGCCTGTGTAAACAACTGAGGTTCTAAATTTTCGGGAGAACATTGGAACTCATCATCATCCGGTTTACCTTCATCAGATTCATTTTCACTGGACTGATCAAGTAAAACGTCATCAGTAGCCTGTGGTGTCTTAGGGACAGGAAGTCCCAGACCATGACCGACTGGCCGAATAGCTAATGGAAGATTAAGGTAGACAATTACTTTCTTATTTTTGGAGTAATATTCAGTAACATCAATGCTACAAAAATAATAATCGTCTGAATGATTTTTTGGTTCTCTCCATATCATGAGTACTGCAAATCCAAATTATGTCTTTTCTTTTTTTGACCATTTTCTAAGGTCTTCAACACAAACATAGCATATCTTGTGTGGAGCCCAAGGTTTTTCTTGATCATCAATTTTTAAACTAAAATATACCAAGTGCACTTTTTTTTAACAAACTCTGTAATGTTTGATTGATGTTTTTTAATAATAAACTCACCACAAAAACTGTTAGGATAGTTTTTAAAACCGTGGTTAGCCATACTTATAACACGTGGGCAAAAAGTTGAAAAGTGAGGTTTTGTTGACTGAAAGAAAACAAACATTCGTACCACCACTGCCAACCTAATTTCATTTCGATTTACTGTATGTTTTAGTATATTAATAATGTATATCAAGTATATAAAATGTATATAAAAATATATAAATAAAGTATATAAAAATGCACAGATATTAAATAAAAAATGAATTTCTCACATTTCGTATATTTAAAAGTGAAAAAATGGTGGGTGGTATAAATTTTTTATTATTATTTTATGACTCTGCACAGCAAAATCATTAAGTAGTTTTTTATCGTTGGCCTGAGTAACTGTTGCAAATATTTGTACTGACTTCAATGTCTCAATTGGCTTAATTCATTTGGGCTATTCAGTTTCTTACATAACATTTCATTGAAGAGTTTTAATGTTAATATTTTATTGACTGAAATATCACTTAATATTGCGGAATTTTTGTTCCCGAGCTATGTGAAAATTCTTTCACAAGGGCAATAATGCGCGGTTGTTGACTGATACGCAGGAATATAATATGACACTCTTACATATAATTACAATGTATTTTGGTTTTACCTGATATAATGCGTGTCTCAGTAATGGATAGAACTTTATTTTTATGCCTTTTTTAGCTTGCATTTTTAGAAAATAGGTCATGCACTGAATACGTATTATTATAACTTGAACAGGAGACTGAGCAATAATAGATATTATTGTACCAAGTTTTTATTTCCATGCATAATTTAACGGTCAAGTGTAAGACCCCTTGACTGTTACGCTAGATTTTTATAGCTTTCGCTATTCAGCACGTAGAAATTTTGTCATTGGAGACTGCTGCCAGCATGAGGATAAAGGGAAAGTAGTTCCCAGCTTGTACCCTTGCAGAACCACGGAGGTAATAATGGACGGATTATAAAGGACGAAACTAGTCCGTCCAGCACCGTCCCACGACTAGTGGCGAGTTATGCCAAAATCAAGAGCATAAAGGCTATTATATTAATTTATTTATTATAAGTTCATTATTATTATTTAAATATATTACTGGTTTTTTTGAAACTACACTAACGTTTGTGAAAAATACAACTCCAAAAAGGATACATGTGATTGAAATGAACTTTATACTACAGATTAGTTACATGACAATACACAATTGGTTAGGATTACAGAACTAAATATGATCTCTGTCCTTGAGAATTCAGTATGGTGTGCTGCAATCAGAGCCTCTAAACATCGTGGCATGGAATTAAAGAGGACCTGGATATGTTCCTGGGGAATCTCCCTTCACGCGGTTTGTATGCGAGTCCACAAAGCATCAACAGTGGTTGCTGGAGGCCCGTGACGAACAAGTCGCCGACCAAACATATCTCAGACATGTTTGATGGGCGATATGTCAGACGAACGTGCAGGCCAGGAAAGCAGTGGTACCCGTCGTTCATTGAAGAAGGCTTGCACATTCCTCGCCACATGTGGCTGGGCATTGTCCTAATTAAATATTACATGTTGAGTTTCCTGAAGGAGGGGCAGTACCACGGGCTCCAAAACCTCTCTGATGTAGCGGTTGCTGTTCAGATTGCCCTCAATACCTAGGAGTTGAGATCGCATGTTGTATCCAATGGCGTCCCAAAACATCACACACACTCTAAAAAATGTTTTGTACTTTTACAAGAAAAATTATGGGAAACCCAGTCGCCAAGAAAATCATTTGTAAAACTACAAACAGTTTTCTTGTAAAATTTGTAAAACTTGTATTTGTAATATAACAAATGATAGCCTTGCCTTATATTACAACTTACATTATTGAGAAATGTACAACAAATTATTTTTTTTCTAGAAAACACTTGTGATGAAATAATAACGGAGAATAACTTATAAAATATTTCAAAGAATAATTTTCGAGCGAAAAAAAATGACTTTGCCAGCACGTGGACTAGAACCCACACCCCTTGTATTACCAGCCCACAACTTTACCCACAAGACAAACTTGACATACGAACCTACGATTCATTTTTATAATAAGTCTATATCTAAGTACTTATAAAATATTAAGGAGGTTACTTGATCTAAAAGAATAAATTTATTTCATTTTATAGAGTTCTGTGTAACTAGGAAACATTAATAGTTAATGAGTTACAAGGTCACATTTTATTGAAATTGTAGTTTTATTATTATTAGTTGAGTTATTTAAGTGTTTTCTGTTATTTAAATTTGTAATATATTTGTAATGCATAGAAACATTTATTTTTTCACAGAACTATACTTTACATCACCCATGGTTTTTGTAAAAACAGCTATACACGGTTTTACGTTGTTGAGTGCCCGCCATTTTGCTGAAGATCGTGGATGCGGGTCAGTATAGTACAAATATTTCTTAAGGTCTATTTCAAACACGGTCTTTATAGTTTTACATACGAGTAGTTTTACAAGAGAAATCTTTGTACTGTTACAAGCATTTGTAAAATTACAAACAATTTCTCAGTAAAAATTAGCAATTTTTTTTTACAGTGCACTTGGAGCTTGTCCGCTATGTCACTCCTCAATGCAGGCTGCCAGATTGTGGTCACCACGGTGGCGTCTAACACGTATGCGACCATTACTGTAGGGCAGGTTGAAGAGGGACTCCTCCGAAAACACTGCAATTTGCCACTCAGCACGCCAGCGACGGCGTTCGCGTGCCCATTGCCGTCTGAGGCGTTTGTGGTTCCTGGACAATGGAAGTCGACGTAATGGCATGCGTGCCACCAGTCCAGCCCGCAGCAGACGACGTCAAACCGTCGACGCAGACAAGTCCACACCTGTTGCAGTGCTCCAGTGTCAAGCCAACACCGTGGACGAGGCTGTACGGTCCATTACGGCCATGCGTACAAGATGGCTGTCATCCCGTGTTGTGGTCACATTGCGTGGTCCAGTACCCGCTCGTTGCTGCGTACATCTTCTATCCACTGGTGCCACACACATACACATCACTGCCGTAGCAGCATGGCCTGGACGAGCCAAAATTTCACGGTATGAAAACCAGTTTCCCGGAGACCCATAATTCTGCCCCGTTCGAACTCATAAGCTGATATGGTGTCCTTTGACGTCGACGAGGCTTACTGCCACTTGCTTTCACTTCGTTTGACGGCTCTTCACTGACTGAGCTTGGCGTAACATGCACCATTCCGGTCACACAAAAGATGGCGCTTCTGGGCTTACATGTATGACATATCTCCGCATTCGTAATCACCTATCGCTGTTACACTACAGTTCTACACATCCTTCGAGTTCGGATTCATTCGGGTCATTCTTTCTGGGTGTTGCAATTCTCACAAACAATAGTGTATTATAAATTCTTTAGCAAAAATACACGTTCGAATGATAAGGGTCTTCGGCTTAATGAAGTGCAAAGAGCACAACGCTCAAGAGTAGCTCAGTATAAAAAAAAACTGACCGCTTACGTACCTGGCCACATCCCCACAAACGACATAATAACAAGAAATATAGGCTTGCGAGCTTTAACACGATTTAATTTTGGTCATAATTTTGTGGCTTTAGACGATACAGTAATAATGACTATAACACTCTTCCAACGGTATCATTGAATTGGATCTTCGTGAATTTTAGTGCCCCAAAAACAAGCACAAAGCTCATAAATCCAATTCAATTTTTAAAGCTCAGTTGTGGATTGCCAGATAAATTAAATTACTGTTGTCGCTGGTTTTACGACAACGCATTGGTGAATAACAACCACGTAGTTTGACAGTGGCGGGAGTACCTGTGAGTAAACAATGGGAATAAAAATGTAATGTAATTATAATTAAAAAGTTTAATGGAAACCTTGTGTTAATGCAATTTGTCTATGGCTTAGAAATCGCTGTTTCTTTTCTAGGCAGGGCACAGATGCACAGTGGGAATGTTTGTTTGAGCCAAGAAACATAATTTTCTCCTACAAAGTGCATTCACACACTTTTCATCCCTCTCTCGCTATGTCTCTTCTCTCTCTCTCTCTCTCTCTCTCTCTATATATATATATATATATTTATTTATTTATTTATAATTTTTTCCACATAGATAAATTGGAGTTGACTAGATAATTTTTGTTGGGATAACAACATCTGCCTGAAAAAAAAAACTATTTGGTTTAATCACCTTTAATTTAATTTTGTACTGTACGAACTAGAATACAAGTCTTATCAGTTCAAATATATTTTATTTTTGGCAAAGTTCACCAGATAACCATTGCAATATGTTTTTAAAGGAACCTCCTTTCGCTTTCATCAAAGGGATAAAATGTCTGGATAAGCTGTCTACTAAGATTTGGTACATTGCTGGCAAAATACGATCAATTTTTCCGTAGCCATGGAAAACAGGTGACGTTTGCCTGTTCGCCGACTGCGTGTAATATAAAACTACTTTTCGGCTCATTGAAGCTAATAACGTACAATATTCACTACATTTTAGGAAATATCAAAATAATTTAAATAAATGAGCGATAAATTTTTGGCGTGTTCAATAGTAATTTCTTGGCATTTTAAAGGGAAAAAAGTCAATGTTAAAAAAAAACAATAAATTAAGGACAAACTGGAAATTGCTAGTTAAAACAAGATGGCGGTCGAAAAAGACATCGTTATTAACAAGCAATAGTGCTACATACAACCTAATACTAGAAAAAAATGGCGGTAGAGCGAGGGCAAGACACTATAGCTCCTAGCAGCCAACGCAGCTACTGTAACGCCATACAAAGGTCAAGGTGAGGGACGCCAACACGGACGCTGCTCAAATGAAAATACAGAGCATGAATTAATAGAATCTGAGATATCCGTCGTCGAATCGAATTGACAGAGCCTGAGAACGAATGGTGCCTGCTCTTCCGCCTTCCGCACTGTCCCCGTATTCCCCAAATCACTCTACGTACAACAAAGTCCAAATTTTTACACTGCTCGGTGCCCTACCATAATGGACTATGATTGCCATGCATTTCCTTACAAAACTTACATTTGTCAAAAATGAATATGCCTCGCCATTCCTCAGCCGTTCGTGCCGTCCGATTACGACTAGACTGCAGACGAAGTAGCCGTTGCTGAGTTATCAATAGAAGACAGCCTGAGGGGCGTAGAAAATGTAAGTGACGCAAATCTTTTCACAGTTGTTGAAATGAAAACATAGATCATTAGTGATGTCACTGTAGGTCCCGTGCTGGTAAAACGAAAAATTTGGTTGATTTCGCACTTGCCGGACAATTATACTTCTTATCTTCTGGAGGTCATTCGGTATTTCCAAGAGCCTCCCCGGTGCATGTGTGTTCTATCATGTTCCCGCTGTTCACAAAACCATCGTACATTTCGATCGCAACGATCCACGTGGCGAGCAGTTCGACACAACGACCACCCTACCTCCTGTAGTCCCGCGATTCGCCCTCTCTCAAACACTGTTAATCTGTTCACCCCTGTTTGAAATGCGTTGGCGAGACATGCAAACTAAATATACTGCAAGTAGATTTTCATCCTACGGCAGTTGACGTCACCAGGGTTTTAGCGTGGTTCGCCACCTGGTGGCAGTTATACGTAGTCAACCTTATCCAAGCTTTAATCAAGTGCAGTGTTACCCATGGCGGTGCTGTATGGCAACTTTCGCCTCCTGTGGCACTACTATTTTTATGGCAATTCGTGCAGATGAAATTATTTTGCAAAGGCAGTTGTTATTAAAAATTTACTCTTATGAAAATTAAATATTACTGTTGGATATTCATGGTTAATTTATCACTGTTGAAATCAACCACTTAATAATGTCACTGCCCTTACATGCATATACTTTAACAAGCACACTGACAGGCATGCGCCCAGTAGAGTTGGTTACAACGTAGGGAAAGTAGTTCCATATATTAACATCAAACTGAAAATGTTACGTAAACATTTGTGAATGCTGGAATCCTTACTCCTACTTTTCGACTATCAGAGCTTATAATGTAAAATAAGCAATTTTGTAAAATATTACTTTTTTTAATAATATCACAGTTTCATTTGATAAACGCATGAATAGAGTGATTAGGTCCTTGGCAATATTAGTTTTACGCTTGGTGAAAGAATACACAATATGCATACAGCTAGATCTTAAGCAAAGCTTTCAAAAAGTGCTCCGTTTACCGTGAAACCGTATACACCTATTTGTACTTGACTCTTGTCCGGCATATCTGTACAAGCACTACTTATCCGCGGCGACTCGCAAAGAGAAAATTCAGAGAATTATATTTTTTTCTTTTTTCGGGGAGCCTCTTCTGTTGAGTGTGCGTCAAGGAGACGCTTGATGAATATGATTCAGAGACGGAATCGCGGTCTGTCGGTCGGATAAACAACACGGCAACCACGCCGCTTCCTCCCGAAGTGGACTCGAGGTCACTCCACGCTGTCCACGAGGGACACGAGAGAGAGAGAGAGAGAGTGAGAGAAAGAGAGAAAGAGAGAGAGAGGGAGAGGCAGAAATAGAAGACAGCAATCATGAGCCTCATGGATGTCATCATTGTAAGGATATGTAGTGTCTGGCCCTTTAATCACTGTTCATATTAATTCAGAACTATTTTCCGCTTTTACACAGAAAAAAACCTCGCGGCAGTCACAAAATGTTTTGTTGGTATTTACCTCGTCAAATACATTTTTTTAGTAAACACGAAGTGATCTATTTCCCACTATTAAACTTTTGTGACAAATATCATTTTGTTTTGTGGCGACTACCAATCAATTTGGCCGGGTGTCTGCCCTGCAAAGTAGATTTCTCTGTATAGAGTTAAGAAACTCTGTAGGTTATAAAAACATCGAGGCCTATATCTCTTGCTAGTATTCTCTGTAGTAAAAATACATTTTGCTGTAACATTTATCATTTTTGTGGTTCTCAATAAAAGGAAGTTATTAAACTTTACAGAAATACGGGAGATTACAAAAAATAAAGGGAAGATAGGAGCAGTTCAAACGGATGCTGCTATAAATATGCGGGAATATAACGAAAACAGAGAATTACGAACAGAAGGCTAGTAGGCTTGACAGAGCTAAGCAGATACTGCTATTTATTATCAACATGTTAAAATCAGCGACGAGAAATCATTGAAATTTACTATGCAGTGGTAAATAAATTACGGTTAAATGAGAGAAAAAAAAATAAAAACTGTTACGAGTAGTGACCAGGCCTTAGATGAGCGGCCTGCTTGATCACACCTTGACTTATTTATCCAGGACATGGGCCGTGATTGCTGAAATTAGCTATAAAATTGCAAACCACATAAATTCCCTCCGCCGGCCAGTAAACGGTGACAACGCAGCCGATATAGGACAGTGTAGCCCGTGAGCGGTGTCTTTTGTCGTCGGGCCATTGGAACGAGAAGACCACTGAAGATGGGTGTGTCCGGGCGTCGACTTCCGCCATCTTAATCAGCCCCTGGAATCATGAACAAGGTGGGGACTCTCCTATTAGACTTTACTCAGAATGTGACTGGTTAAATCTTTATAATTTAATAAAATTAATATTTTAGTATATTTTTATAACTCCCCCGCCCATATTCTACCATGTTTATATTGAAATAATATTGTACAAATTTAAAGTTAAATATACTATCTTTATATTGTGTTCATTAAATAACTCGTATTCCATAATTTACTACGCCTCTATAGCCTCGTTAAGAAATGATGATGAACCATATATCATATTGTAACATTGGTGGATGCTTGGTTCCTTCCTAACCTCTCGCTGTCTGGCATCAGATACTCGACCATCCACCCCAAAACATTTAAATAAATTCCCCACCCGCCTGCACTAGTTTTGTAGTTATTATAAATACGTTTATTATAACCAAATATCAGGCACATCGACATAAACATTAAAATCTTGATCCTGCAAGAAAAAATTTACTTTTAGTAATGTCGTGAGATCTACCATTAAGAATTAATAACTTTCAAATCCCACTAAAATAATATTATAAATGCGTAAGACTGTGTGTGTATGTATGTTTGTTACCACTCAGCTCCATAACTGCTGAACGCATTTTGATGAAATTTGGTATGTAGGTACTTTTGGTCCTAGAATAGGACATATGATACTTTTTATCCAGGTTTATTGTACGGGTCCTGTGTAAAAATCACAGAACGTGACCAAACTCAGCTCCATAAGGGCTGGACGAATTTTGATGAAATTAGGTTTTTAGGTATTTTAGGTCCTGGAATAAAACATAGGTTACTTTTTATCCTGGAAAATTGTACGGGTCCTGTAGAATAACAACAAAACCTAATTATGCAACGGCTGGGAACGTGACCGAAATATATTTTCCCTCTGGTGTCAGAGTTTATCAGGCCGCCCAAGGACCTCTGAAATGACTTAACGTCTGCTATCAATCGATAACAACAGGAACCGTATATTTAACGTGCCCTCCGAAGCCCGGAAGCGCTCAGATGTTATGACACTAAACGGGCACCCATCCAAACTTTCGTGATTGATTAAGATCCCTCAGCCAAGCGCAAAAAGTAGTACCTAGGTACACTTATTTCTATAGCTACAACTTGATGGAACTCTCGTTCTGATTTTCATACATCAACGCTGTAAAGCGGAAATGTGGTAATTACGCGATAGTTGTACAGATACACTCCAAAAACAATACGCTACTTCTTGGCAATCGGCTAACAAATATTTCCTTCCTTTTGGGTTGCCGTAATCAGATAAAAACCCAGGCCAACATAGCACAATTTGATAATTCGGTTTTCACATAAATTACTTGTCATTTCCCAATTTATTTATTAGTGCATAACGTAAAACTCAATTGTACCCGCGCGAAGCCGGGCCAGCTCGCTAGTATAAATTTAAGCTGATAACCCGTCACCTTAATTTAGGAAGAAAATAGTAAATACTTGGTTATAAAATATTATCTTATCATAAGTAACTTCAGAGATGCCCGCAATTTCCTAGCCACATAATTACAATTATAAACAGTTTACCTGACCCATTTGATTCTATTAATTTCAGTTAAGATGTAAAATAGTTTGCGTGCGCTGAATGTAGTTACCGGAAACTATTACTATGAAAGTGATACATAATGCCAGAACTATTTCCATAACATTCTCTTTCATATCAAGCTAATTTAATAGAATTCTAAATATTACGTCATTTTGTAGTAAGATACTGCCGTGCGCAGATACAAGAACATAATTTTATTGTTCTTTATTATTATACAAAATAATTTTAAGATGCGTTCCCTGATATGTGTAGATATAAGGTATTGCAGATACTTTAAGATTTTAATATGATAACATTAAGACAGTATTAAGTTATTAGTTGCCACATGGAAAGCTAAAAGTTGCACGTAGTAAAGAGCGCGCGATTATACCCACTTCTTGCGTGGGTGATCATTCTCACCTATATTCCCTTACCAAACGCGCGATTCTTTTCTCTCCCTGTTAGCACTTCCCTCGAAGGCTGTCGTGCCGAGAAACCCTCCACCCCATGATACTCATGTCATCATTCTCGCATCAGCAACTTCCACCTCGGGTTGACGGCTGACGATGTTTACGAAACAAGTGTGCAAAGCGCGTTGCGCAATAGTATTCCCCCACGCCCACTTTAAACTTAAGTTCACTGTTCTGCTTTTAAGTTCCCAATACTCCCAATATGCTCATGCACTTCCCAAAATCCATTGCCATACGGATACGGGTTAGAATGAATTCCCTTGGGTTCACGTAGTTCTGTGATTCATGGACTTAGCCTATTGCCCGGGGCCTTTGGATGTGCTGAAATGCACGCCATTCCTGAAGTCAATATGCAGACTGCTAAACTTGACGTAAAATGGAAGCTGGAGTAAAATATCTGGGGTATTTTACGAATGGGAATTATGCTAATGCTAACCCTTTTCTGCCCGCATCTGCAGCAGTGAGACGTGGAGCAATCTTTGGTTCTCTGGCGGAGTGGTGACCCGACCACAGAGGTCTGTCTTCTGTGCTCTACTGGCCTTGAAAGAGTTTCAGGCAGTAGGGGCGTAATATGGTGATGTTTCGGACTTAGGGTGTCACTTAGGGGTCATTATATGATACACAGTGAGGAAGTGTACCAAGAGGGCAATTTTCTTTTGATCTCCCTGGTGTAAGACACTGAATGCAGATCTCCCTAACCCTGTATGTTACCCATTTGTGTGGAAGATGTATTGTAATTAGTTAGTATTTGTAAGTTCCTTTCCCCTGCTACTATCTTATATTTTGCATAATCAGTAATGTTCTACTAATACTACGTGTTGATGTCCGTCGTCCTTAGTAATATTTTATCAATTAAAACTTTCATCCACGCGCATAGCTAACTGTAATAAGTTATTTTCAGAAAAAAAAATTGTATGAAAATATATATTTGTACAACCGTCCCCATTTGTAGACCTTGCCTAAGAAATGGATTTTAAAGAGTAACGTAACTACATAATGGTAACATAAATTAGCATACACATATTGCCAGAGAAATATTTTTTCTAAAGCCAATTCAGAAATATAAAGCAATTCTCAACATACCGTTCCCAAGGTCGGACCCACCCTTTCAAAAAAAATTGTATCCTTAAGTTTATTATATAAATTAACCTACCCCATCATAAACCATAGGGCCCTATTAATATTTAAAGACTAATAATAATTAATGTTTTTAAACAAACTGTGAAGTCTCTTTGTTAAGACATTACTTAATGAGTTTCAGAACAGCGGTACTGCATGTACTGGCCAGCAGTAATCTGTATGACGTCACGAACCCTCTTTTCTACAGTATTTCCGGAGAATGACGCAAACAACGGCAGCGGGAGCAGCACATCTGACGTCATACGCGAGACGACGTCAGGCGCGCACCTGTTTCCAACACTGTCAGCTCTATCGTCCACGCAACTGACAGGTAATATAACGCAAACCACAGGAAAACAGCAATTTTTAAAACATACCACTGACACTTTACGCCCTGCAGGCAACAATAACATTTCACACACGTATACATAACACGCTTCACATAATTTACTTTAAAACATAAGTAGTTTCTCTACACTTAATATTATTTAAAGTCAAAAATTTAATACGAGGTTAAATGGTACCCTAAATGCGTAATTGTGCCCTAAATATTAACGCAGCCACCATTTCGAAGATAAGCGTAAGAAATGGTAAAAAAAAAAAATATAAATATTGGAGGTCATTATTACTATATGTGAATCGAGTTAGCTAAAATTCAGTTCACTGGTTTAAAAGATTTTAGGAGGGGACGTACATCCCAGACAGACATTCACGTGATTGCGTAGGTATAACTTTTAAAGTAAAGTAGTCTAAAAATGTGAATTAACTCAAGAGATTAGGGCCAACAATTTTGTAATTACAAGAACGAATGATAATTACAAATACCTCGAAGACGTTTTAACAGAAAAGTTTTACACCATTATTAAGTAAATGTTTATTATGGCAATATTTCAGCGTCGCAAGGTTACGCACAAGAAGGCCGAAGATGTCGGTACCTCCCAATAGCCATGGGTATAAAGAAACAACGACGTTGTCGAAGTTACGAATTCTTTAAGTTTACTATAAAAAAATTGTTTTTTTATAGGCAGTGCGATGGATCCAACTACTACAACATACCTCTTCCCCACTAAAAAGGGAAGTGTATAACTTAAACACGCGAACTTCGGAACACTTATTAACCAACTCTGTAAAATCGTTTCCAGGCGTAGAAACATAGCACATTTTTCATATAATAATTTTTTCCCTGTTTTCATTAATTTTTTTAGAGGGGTAAGAGCACAACAGTTTTACTGAACTGAGCCAGAACAGCAACTTCGCACATTAATTTCAAACATTTCGAAACACAGGGAAATAAAATAAAGAACAATGTGCGGGAATTAGCATCTTTTTTTGTAGTTAACGCGAAATTTGTTTTGTAGCGACCACAAAAAATTTATTAAAGATTTAAAAACGTACGCCTTTTTTGTATCGTTATAAAAACTCTTTTATAGACACAAGAACATTATTTTCTGTTCACAAAAACACTGATTTAACGAATTTCCACAAAATAATTTGTAGCGACCACGAAGTATATATTTTTGGAAGTTCTCTTTCTAAAGTAATAAACCTGAATTTGCAGAAGTGAAGCTCATAAATGATTAACGAATAATTTCAATTTGTCATTCCTGAACATCAGACGATTCAGATTTTAAATAGCAGTAAATCATAGAAGCGCGCAGTAGTAATTTATATCGCCATACATGTGGAGAAGTGATAACGAACCTTTCGTAAAAGTCAAACTCACTGCTGTCTATTTAATATGATCCTATCACCCTAAGATTGCCACTAAGTAATGCTAATTTCATGAAAGCAGGCGTTTCGAAAAGTCTAGTGATATCACGGAAACAAGCCACAAAATTTATGAAATGTTTTCAGAAAACGCCTATTTATTAGCCCTATGAATTTCCTAGAAAATAACAAGCGCTTTTGTTTTACATTATTTAGTCACTGTAACTTTTTTTTTAAATAAGCGGTTGTAATTTTCAAATACACAAGATGAGATATTTAAACAACATAATAATAACAGTTTGAAAAAATAAAAGATGCCTATTGGAGAACAATATAGCACAACATTTTATTCCACAAATGCGTTGCTTTACAGGTACACAAACATTTATTTTAAAATGCATTCGTATTCTTTCTTACATTAGTACACAGGAATAGAAACTAATTTATTTTATCAGAATGGCAGAATCCACCGAATTTGAGAATAATGATATATTATTAATTTTAATGAAACTGTTTAAATAGAAAATATTTTGAATTGTTTGATTTCAAGCGTTTTTTAAACTCTTCCAATATTCCTAACGGAACATTTGCAGTTTTCTTCAGCAGCGGTTTTTTTTACTATTCGTAGGGCCCATGATGGCTGAGCGGTTAGCCTTCTCGCCTCCCACCAAGGCTATTCGGGTTTAATCCCCGGCGGTGTAACTCCCGGATTTCCGCATGTGAGAATCGTGGCGGACGATGCCGCTGGTCTCCCGTTTCCCCCGCCCTGTCGTTCCGGCGCTGCTCCATACTCGCCTCAATCATCCTCATCGGCTATCAAGACCTCGCTTTTAAGAGCAGCCCAAATCTCATCACTCTTCCCTCACGTTACTATTCGTGAAGAAACTTGAACCGGTCCATTGCCAGGTTAATCAGTAACTCATTGAGTAGCAAATACTGTTCTTGAACAAATCCACCGAAAACGGAATGTATTGCCTGTACAATCCTACATGGATACATATGTGTGTGTGTGTGTGTGTGTAATCATTCATACCAACATAAGTAACAGTACATATTTTTCCTTTAATTATTTCATGCAATGCTAAATTTTTCTGCCATAGATTCGCTCTGACATTTTATTTTGTTCAAGACAGTATTTGCAGGTCACTAACTAGCACTGCAGTAACAAAAATATCGCACTTTGCCATACAGTTAACTAGAGAAGGAAATACCTGGCTTCTCGTGATTCTCAGACAACTATATTTATCTCAGTGGACTTCATCGAGAACTGCACTTCATATGGTGAATTTGTGCACCCTGCACAGGAAAGTTTTTGTCGTTTTTCCACGTGAGGCTAATATTTTATTGTGATATAGTAAATATTACAATTTTGCCATCTATGCAATCCCAGCAATAGCAACAATCTTGTCCTGGCATTGGTACTTTCTGACCGTTGGGATTTATTGCATCTCATTGCACATTCTGTTTCGACATTTTAAATGGAATAGAATACTGAAGAATGCATAAGTGAAACAGCCGCTTAAATCGCGAACTCCAGACGCACACGCCAGCAAAATGGCGGCACTTGAGAGAAATATGTCGGGACGCCATCCGTAAAACACCGCCTGGCAGCTATTGCCAGCCAGCAATAAGATTTTGGTTGTCTCCATCATTAACCTTTTTAATAACAAGTAGGATAGTTGGCACCTAGCAAAAAACGAATCTTTCGCAGCGCTCAGCAAGCACTTGCAGCGACTCGCGCAGCCAATTAGCGCATGAGAAGTCCCAGGTCAAAGAGATAGCCTCGCCGTTTCACATCTTTATACTATATCTGTTCGATGTCATGACTAAAGAAAATTACTTAGCTCACCGCACGATGGCGCCGCGGGCAAATGTGAGCGATTACAGAGCTATTTTGTATGACTAGGAAGCTAACCCCGAAAAACGCGACGAAGTTTTCGTACAGCATCGTTAGTTAAGGTTAATTATACTCAAGTTACGAACAAAACGAGATTTATTATGGGAGAGTTTGCAATAGGAAAAATTTCCACCGCTATGTGCGCTGGGGTCCCAACGCTGTAGCTTTTAAGCTGGCAGTAAATTGAGCAATTCTATGTGCAAATGGAGCTATTTGGCTCAAAATGTAATATATATTTTCCTCAGAAATTTTTTTAAGTTTTAACTATATTTTGTAACTATTATTCACGCCCGATAATGGTGTTTACAAGAGCAAACAGCAAAAATACAAATGTGTTCGGTAGTAGGTGTTCATAAGCAACCTTATTTCAATGAGAAAACGTTATGAATTTAAGTACGACCTGTCATCAAAAGAAGCTTTGTATTTTTTACCTTTCCCATGAAGAAATTGCGCAGGCTAGACCTAAAAAATTTTAATTTTTTTAAACCAATTTAACTAATTTTTTTTATTCAAATGTCATATTTACAAAAATAATTATGTAAACCAACATTTTGCTAAACCCAGTTTTATAGAATATTAAAAAAATATTTTGACATATTTCGTTATACATATTTCCACTACAGTGCTAAGAACAACAGTAGATAGCTTATCTTCGTTCTGAGACAACGGTATTTGGTATTTCGGAGTCGGAGTTGTCTGCCATGACTGAATTTCACGAACCTGGCCCTTATAAATCGCAAATTATAATCGCATATGCCTATAAATATTTGCTTGCTTACAACCTGACTTGCGAAAATGTGGAAATACTCTGATTTAAGATACAGACACAACTGAAAAAAAACGAGCTCTATTATACATCGCTTACCTTTTAATGTAGGGGGTGATGAATTGTGAGGGGGAGAGGATTCATGAAGGTTTGTTAGGAGGATGTGAGAGGGCTTAGGGTGGTCACAGTGGTGAGGGCGATAAGGCTGGTGAGGGGTAAAGGGAGTTGCGGTGAGGTAGATGAGGTTGTGAGGGTGGTTGGTTGTGGGTTTGTGAAAGGTGATTGGGGATGAGGTTGGTGATGGGAAGAGGGGGAGTGTTGACAGGTTTGGGGAGGGGAGGTGGTGATAGAATGAGAGGGTAGTGAGGTGGACGAGGAATGGTGAGGATTTGAGTGTGGAGTTGTTAGGGAGGTGGTGAGAGGGTGGGTTGGTTAGGTGTGCGGTGGTGAGGGCGATGAGTTAGTGAGAGGCGAGGTTGCGAGGAGTTGGTGAGGGGTTGGGTTTTGGTGTGTCGTAATTTTTACTGATTTTTTTTGGTTGCTTTTTTTAAGATGGAGGGGGGGGGGGTTGTTGGTAAGATTGGTGATAGTACTGAGATTTGATTATTGGGGGTAGTGTCGTACCTCTTAAATCGAATATGGTGGCCCTGACGGTAGGTTACATAATCGATTTGATATCACGATCGTATGCGCCTCAAAAATACGAGTCTGGTGATATATAACACTAAATACTTACGTCTTTAATTTTTTTAATTGTAAAAAAGTATTTAAATTTAAATTTTAAAAATTATTATGAAAAAAATTTATTTTGTGAGAGTGGAGGGGGATCAATACTTCCCCAAGGTGGCAAGCCGAAATTATTTAATGTTTGTAAAAAAAATTTATTTAATGGAATTCCGTCATTCGGTGACACTTTAAACCGATATATTTATTAAAAATGTAAGGTGGCAGGCCGATAGTTTTAACATTTTATTAAAACCTTTTTTATTAAAATTATTTCTATGGTTATGGGTCACTAGAATGGCCGGCCGTCGGTTGTGATAGGTGAAGGAGGAGATGAACGAGGCCACCGGCCGCACCTGTGACGTCATGGCAGAAAACTCTGACTCCGACATGCCACATGCCGTTGTCTCAGAAAGAAGATAACCTATCTACTAAAAAAGTTTATTATTTGTATAGGTTCTATCCCCATTTTAACTCGGAATATTTTGCAAAATAATGTTTAGTTTATGAAAATTGTTATTATTTAATTTACTTGCGCACATAAGACGTATGAGAAGCGTATCCGAGTTCGTGAGGGATGGAAGTAGTAACAAAATAAAAGATCTAAATTTGGATTTAATTTATTCACACATATATTATTTACAGCATTAATCCATCTATCTTCATTATTAATATTTTTATTTCTCAGTGAGTGCAATTTTCTTATGTATATTTTAACTATAATTAAAATGTTTCTTAATAAATATTTTTTTGGTTATAGTCAAATAACTCATACTCATATTTAACACACTTTCAGTCTGTCTATGGCTATCATTTGTAGTGTCTTTCACTCACACATAAAGTCCAAAAGTTCAGTCTGCCAGTCGCACTGTTCATTGCGTCGATGCTCGCAGTCGCAGGTTTTCCACTCGCTGGTCGCTTCTCTCGCCGCTCGTTTCTCTTCTCGCTCTGTCTATGGCTAAAGCTTCAGTCACACATCCACTCATCAACTCCCGGCTCGGAGGCCCGTTGCACTTTTATATTTGCTGGCCTTGACCTGTAAAGTTCGCTGCACCCCGAGTCATGCTGATAGAAACCCTAGCAACCCAGCGGCGAAAATTTCTAGTTTGCCAAACTAAAAGCATTGAGCTTCCCAACCTCAAAAGAATAAACTTTACTTTAGTTAAGGTTCGGTCTCACCAGCAATGTTGAGTTTTCCATTTATTTCCAACAAATTTATTTTAAATTAAATAATTCAATATTTTTTATATTACTACATTTACATTTCAAAAACGCCTCCAAATGTAGTCGCCAAATGTGTGTATAATAATGAACTATATTGCCAGAGAGCTATAGTTCTAGTTTCGAAATAAATGTCACTAAACATTTAAAATAAGCTAGAAACCAGTCATTCTACATGGTAATTGAGAACGGGCCTTAAGTGCTTTTTTATCTTCAGTAGTGATATGCCTACGCTGTAACATTGTTTAAGATTTTACAAAACAAATTATAGGAAACCCTGTAACTAAACATTTCTTACAAAACAGCAAAACGTTTCCTGCAAATATTTTTCACAAAATTTTATATGGAATATTATTTTAACTTTGACTTCATTATTAATGTGCGACGGTTATTAGGAAAGTAAAGTCCGATTTCTTATAAAACATAAACCATAACAGATTTTTCAAAAAAACTTTTTTTATTTAATTCCTTACATTTTTCTCTATTTTTCTATATAGTTTCCATATTTGTTTAAACGTTTGTAATAACGTTCTACAAGCTTTCGAATGTCTACGTCATGGACGTCTGCCGCCTGTGAGGATAACCAGTCTGTAACTGCCCACATTCGGAAATTCCAATGCTTAAGTTGAAATTGTGAATCGCCGGTCTTCACGAACCTTTTCGTCCACGGATTTGACCAAATCTTCTATGATCACTGATGGTCGGCCTGATCGCGGTTCATCATGGACATTTTACCGTCCGTACTTGAAAGCTCTTACCCACTTACGCACTTTTCTGTCACTCATCACATTGGGGCCATACACTTGACTTATCTGTCGTTGAACTTCCGCTGCTGAAACGTACCTTTCTGTCGAAACCCGAATCACTGACCGTATTTCACAGTCGGTGGGCTGATCAATTGTTTTAAACATTTTGAACTGACACTGTAAATAGCACACTGAAACAATACCAATGCAAATGGCGTCGTTTGACGAGCAAGGCATGCCGGGAGTCGGTGCGCATGCGCGTTACAATGTTCGTGCGACATTCGATTAGCTACGGCGATTCCGACCTTACTTTCCGGATAACCCTCGTAATTCCTAGTCAGTAAAAAATATCCCCCCCTCCCCCCATATTCTTTACAATTACGACTGTTGTGACTTTATAAGTACACATTTTACAAAGAAATGTTATTGTGTTTTCTGTTAAATTTCTAAATGTCTAAAGAATTTCTCACTAAAATGTATAATTTTACAAAGCAAGAGTCAGCAATAATTTTGGCCTAACCCGAATATTCTTCTTCTGGCTAGAATAAGTGAAACATTTTCTAATCTTAGGTTGATCGTGTAGAATAACCGATTTGCGTGAGTGCCCGATTGCCGAAACCAGTCATAGTTACATCGAAGTTTACTAAGGAATCTCTTGCTGGTTAAACCGTTAAGTTGTTCCGCTCACAACCCGTTGAACACGTTTTTTTTGCTGATTTGATGTCCACCACGAGTAGTTCACGAATTCTCTGTTCCGGGGTACAAAAAACAACTTTTGTTCCAGACTCTGTTTTGAGTACGATACGTGCGCCGAAACGAAATGTGCAAGGGGTAAAGATAATACAGTATTTTATAGGTTGCGGTGTTGAGATCAGGCTCCAATGTCATACATTTTTGTTGACGGGTCTCGGCGATCTCTGAACTACTTCACTTCCTATGCAGCGAAATAATCGTTGTCGCCAACCACTTGCATGTTTTCGTTCTGATTTCTAGCAAGTAGAAGGCAGAGATCTGGCTTATTTTCACCGTCCCATCATATATTCACACTTTACGAAATAATATTCCCCTTCATTGGAAACAATAGGCAGTTCACCAACATCCTACTGTCTCTTTTTAAATACAATTCACAGTATTTGTAGTAAAGGTTTTATTAAATAAACTGGTGAACTATTACGAGAGTGATAAGTGGAAAAGTTATTCACATAACTTACATGCTTTGCTAACTATTTGTCTTTATAGAACCGCAAATGAGATACTAATGAAAGTACTTATTTATTTATTTACTAAATATCGGATGTAACGCAATGAAGATATTGAGTGTTTCATCTTGACTTCTCCTCCCCCCTAGTGACCTAGTAGTTTATAGAAAAGTGAAGATTGCGGGAAAGTTCGTAATTTATTCGTGAAGTTTCGGGGCGTGTGTTGCCTTACCCTTAACCCGTTTACCGTTGAAGGATTAGGTAAATATTCAAACTATTGTTATTACTTCCGATATTATAAATATTGACATGTCATTAACACAGTCGATAACATCGAAAATTCTTACGCACCGTCGCATATATTCACTCACTTATATTATCGATAGATCGACTCACGTACTTGACCGGTATATCAAAGAAAATTTTACGTGTTTACGCTAATCTGACACGGTCATGAATCATCGTGCAAACTCTAAAGTCAACATACAAAATCATAACCCAAGGAAGAGTATTTTTTTCAAGCTGGATAAAATAAATAATAATTGCATTTATATAGAATCTGTGTTAAAATGTGTGAATATGCATTTAATTTAGTGGGACATTAATGTTTCCAATGTTCTTATAATTCGTAATATTTGATTACTGCCCAGAAGTACTGGTCTCTGAGGCGTGATAGATTGTCAAACTGCACAAACAATTTTTATTTTTGTTTCTAGAGAACACTGACTTATTTATTTATATTACACAGGAATTGCTCGCTCCTGTAATAAAATTAACAATTTTATAGGGCTGTTTTTAAATGTGCAGTGGACGCAATTTATTAACAATAAATGAATGGCGTTTGTTAGAAACGGTTAAGAGCGCGCAGCCAACGAAATATTATTTTGCTAAAGTTATACCATTTGTGGTGGACAGATAGAAGTTTTATATTTGTATACATTTAGAAAAGAAAATAATGCTTCCACAAAATATATATAAAAGCGAGGATATGATCGTTGTATTGTTGCTTTAAATAAGCCAAACTATACAAGGGTTTGAGTTCTACAGGTTTTAACGTAGTGATTATTAATGGGCTGTTGCCAGTCGTGAATAGCGTTGGCCTACGACTGTACAATCTTGGCGCACGCCACATGAATTAGTGATCATAGCGAAGTGTGTGTGGTTTGGGAACACGAGACAGCAGGAGCAAGCCCATTTTGCACATCGTCTGATGTCAGCTACAGCGGTGCCTTTCAGCGCAGAATAGCTAAGTAGACAAAAGTGAAGCCGCCACGTGTACTACACAGTCGAGGAGCCGAGCCGGACGCGCGGGTAAAACGACCCAACACACTCGCGATACGGCTAAATAGTTGTTCGCCAATCAGCGTCCACATTCAAACGAAATTACGTTCTATTTTAATGGCGCAATACAACCATAACACATTTAATACCTATATCATAACTTTATTTTAAGTCACAATGAACGCTTACATCATACGGAATTGTTACTAAATATTCATATTAATTCGCCATCCTTGTCTAACCTGCAAAAGTGATTGTGCAAGGGGGAGGGGGATATTTTAAAAATGCTCCCTATTGAAACCTATGCAGAGCCCTCTTCGGAATGGTTTGGCAAATTCGACTTTTAAACCCGTTTCAAGATATTGCGTATCAAGTTTAATGACTGAAAACAGATGAAAGAAACTACTCCAGTGGAGAGGTTTGGGTGGCTCTTAACAGCGTGGCCTTGAGAGCTGATGAGGGTGAAGCGAGGTCAGAATGAAGCTGCGCCAGAATGCAAGGGCGGTGGAAACAGGAGATCCCCGTGAAAATCCGCAGACCAGCGGCACCATCTGGTATGATTCCCAAATTAAAAAATTCGGTTTACCCCGCCGGAAAAAGAAACGGGTTTGCCTTGATAGCAGGCCAGTAGTCTGGCCACCACTCCACCGCGGCCCCGAAAAGATGGAATGTAGCATATCAGAACATTACTGCCGTAAAGTGTTCTTCTGCGATTAATTTATTGATGTGGTAAGAAGACCATAAATCGTTCACATATGCTGGAATTTTCTGTCATTGTGATGACAACCGAGCTCATCACAATGCGAGAAAGCAACTGAGAATTGCAACTGTCACAACAGGAAATGGGTTGTGCCAAGTACATTCCACATAAATTATTGGACTGTAGTAAATTGGAAAGTCTTATTAACGTCCTCCGGTGTTATGCATGAAGGCCAATCAGGGAAAGGCTCATAAACTAACTTATGACCTAACTGAAACTATAACGCCCATGCTTTGGTAAGGTTTCGAACCCAGAACCTCCCGCACTCCAGAGCGGCGGCGCACCAACCGACTGCGCCAAGGGAGGTCGTCCACCTAAACGACAGACGTGGTGTAGGATATCTGAATTGTGGGACGGGAAACACTTCTAATAACACCCACGAACAACATGTGTGTCCTACCCACCATCAGAATATCCCTAAATGGTAACTGCAGTCTTTGTCTGTTTCAGCTAACTACAGCGATATGTCATTATGAGGTCTTCATAGATCTTTCTAAGTTACCATAATGACGAATCACCTGTAGCGTCTGAACTGATGCTGGCAGAAAGAAACAAAGTTGCACCCAATAAATGGCAGTGTTGTTTGTAGTCACTTCGCATTCGTCACTTGGAACATATAATTATTCATACAAACTCGAGTTAGTAACGGCTGTTCAGCCACCAACGTAACGCATCGGTAGAAGCATCGTGACATTTAACATAAGAAATATACACTTAAGGCTTTATCCACTGAGACTGTGACGCGTGTTGCCAACCATCGGATATGCTCGGGTTCTGTAAGTCGGCTAGGGACCTAAGTGGCTCTCATTAGTGAGGGGGATAACAAGTATAATTTTCCCGCCAAGAATTTTTTTTTCAGTAGCGCAACACGTAAAATGAATTACGATACCAGATTAATACGGGATGGGAGTTCGGAAGTTCCATTTACCCTAAGTTACTTGTAGTTGTTTCTTTACGTCCATTGGCCGACACTGCTAAAGTTAGGCGAGAGAAACCACGCACATCCCACGTTTTCTGAGCTTGCACCACAGAATGGATATTAAAATACATATTAAATTCGCTCCAGAACAAGGTAGTATTGCTAAAATTAACAAACATTTTCAAAGTGATGTTTGTAAGTGCTTAAATGAAATATCAGTGATTTATAACTCTTACAACCGTTCTCAATGCTCCTCTATTAGTTCATCTAAAATATCCATTACACCAAGTTCTGAGCTTTTGAAAACAATCGGACGTTAATTAAAAATATATTTAAAAAATAACTACATACCGTATTTCCACCTACGTGATTGTAATGATATTAGGAGACAGTTTCTAGCTTATTGCAAATTTTAAACAAATTATATGCATACGTGTTGGTGGCTTTAAAATTAATAACATTAGTTGACTGTCCTTGGTGTATGGAAGTTTGTGCGCGTGTGTTCTTGTTTACTAAGTGAAAAATGTGTTTCAACACAGTTAAACATTTTTGTTCTTGGAGCTAAAAATTTAAAAATAATACAGAAATTTTTGAATCCATAAATATATATATTTTTTTTAACCGGACACTTTTACAAAATTAAAATAGCAGCAGTTTTACTTCTACTGGGAAGGGGGGAACTGGCATTTACCCTACTAAGGCTCTGCTTTATATGGACAGCACTCGCTCTCACACTCCCACTTGCTGGGGCATTTTCGTCTGTACGCCCTGTTCCTAACTGTACTCGCCTAATTAACCGATAAGAACTAACATCGGTTCAGGTGTTTATGAAAAATTAATATTGCTAGCCTTGGTTTTGGACGAAACGGAATGCATAATGTGTGGACTTTATCACTATTCCAGCTGGAGACAAACAATAATATTGCACATTTATGTTTAGATAACAAACCAAAGGACCATTAAATATTTACCTTAGCTTTGGTGCTATGACAATTATGCATAAATTTATATAAATAAATTAATAGTTACTTTTCAGTCTGACAGTGCAGCTCGGAACTACATCACTATTTATTCGAAAATTAAAAATTAACCGGTACTTATCATGAAATATGTAATGCGCTCGTTTTAATCTTCATTTTTATTAAAATTTCTAACCCAAACTATTGTTAGTCGTAGGAAACTCACTTGTCGACTAATCACAATTATAGAACAAATATGTATGGTTGTTGCGAGCACGGATAGAGCAAAAAAAACCACTCGCTGAACCTTTGTAACAGCACTTTCAGACGTCATTATCAAGTGCGAGTGTGAGAGTGCACATTCCTGGCATTGTGAAACACGGCGTCAAATACAGAAGATTGTCCGCAGCATTTGTCCGCAGCATGTCGCTAATGAAAATCATGTTTATCCAAAGGAGGCACGTGTGGCCAGCATTGTCAAAGAAACGTCGGTCTTCAGTAGGACTGGAAGTACTAAGTTATTAGAGCTTTAAATCCCCAGTCATAACTTGTTCCCTGCAGCTTAACTGCGCACATTTTTTCATCGCTACTGCCAGAGCAGAGAAAAGTGCTTTTGTAAAGACACCACGTCAAGAAACCATTGCTTCTTTTCAAATTACAAAATTCTACTTTCGTTGCAAAAACTGTTAAAACATGTTTCTATATTTGTCTGTACAACATATTAATTAATATGTATTGTCTGCATTGGAGACAGGCGGAGAGAAATTGGAAATACCAGTAACTGGACTTGTACACTCTCTTGTTTATGATACCATCTTAGAACTGTTCAAGAGTAAATAATTATTATCCACATTTTTAGCATGATACTTTTTCGTTGTGATATGAAATGATGGCGTGAAAAAGTGTAGCAATTGCGGAAAAAAGATTTCTTTGTTACGGGAATGAAACCAAATACGAGAATTTTATACTAATAGAGTTATCTTACAAATATCAAAATTAAACAAATTTAATGGCTATTCGCGGTAAAGTGTTAACTTTTTAAGACCCTTTTAAATTTTTCCTTTCACACAATTTCTATTATTCCATAAATTTTTCATAACATATTACAGTGGCGTGATAAATAAATAATACCCTCAGCTAAAATAAAACTAACATCAGAGCAATGACCATTAATGTGTATGATAACTATTAGTGCAGGCGATTATCTTGGAGAAAAAAGTGCGGTCCTATTTTTAAGTACCTTGCTTGTGAATCCCATTAAATAATTTCTTACATGCCAGAGCTAGTGATAATCTTATTTGTTCACTACTACACATTCGTAACTGGCGGACTAGTTACTAAATACCCATAGAGTTTAAATATTTAATTTTTATGCGCATAGGCTGTTCGCTGTAAATTGAGCACTTATAAAAGCTTCGCTGAGACTAACTTTTCTTCCAAGTTTGTATCATTCCGCTAGATGTAAAATTAACATTGCCACGTACCTATGCACTTTATTCATGCGCCAATCATGTGTAGCTGTGAAGCATCTAGGAACTTCGATGCGTTGCCAATGCGCTCATTTTTACTCGCATGTGTATAAAACAAACACAGAAAAATTACATAAATAAAGTGCATAGAAAATTTAAACGTAACACTTACAGTACATTGTTAAGACCTGGAACTATTTTCTTACATCAATAAAGGCTGTGCACGTTTAAGGGAGCACTTTTAAAATCAATTTTTTTTTTTAAATCACTAACCATAACTATATGAATACTACAGTATACACAGGGATTGCAGGTTCCCAGTTAGATGACAGTGAAATAATAAACATAGTCCTAATACTTATCGTTGTATTGAGAGTGTAATGTTGAATCTATGACAATCTAAATTATTACTTATGTTTTATACAGATTAAATCACGTGTTTGCGTATTAGTGATACAGTAACATTCCCAAAGTTAACAACGTTTCGCCTATATGGCGTACGAATAAAGTGATAAGGCCTACGGAAATCTGTTATGAGTCTGTTTTTTTTTTAGGTACTTCGTTTCGTGAACTGAAAATAAAATTTTTTCAGAAGAATAAAAAAATTCATGAAAATACGTCCTAAGCAAGGCTTTCAAAAGTGCTCAGTTAAACGTGAACAGCCCCTAGAACAAATTCAATCACTGCGTTTGTTAAATTATATGCTTTGGGAGGCAGAGAGTTTTTTTTTTCAAAAGTTGATTTGAAAAATGGTTAACTGTGAACAGACAATAAAACTGTTTACAATATGCGGAAAAACGGTAGTTAAACTTTTTTTTTTAAGCATATACTTTAACCAAGTAATTAAATGTCCATGCTGAAACATTAATACAAGAAACTCAACATTAAAATTAAAACAAAAAAAAATGTTCAATAACAGAGGTAGCGCGTCTTCAAACGTTAAACTGTCCTCCACCACTGTGGTTTACAAGACCTCATTGTCACAGAGCGCGGGAAATTGGTGCACAGGTCTGGAAGAGGGCAGAAGAGGCACGTAGAAAGAAGGGACGGGTTATTGTTCCGCTGGGATTTCTCTTCTGTTTCAATTTGACACTAGCTGTTTCCCGACGTCTTCCCCCGTAGCGAATGGCAAATGCAGGCGTATGGCGACTTAAAAAATGCGCATAAAATATACGTTCCGTAGTGAATATGTCCTCGGCGTGGACANTAACAGAGGTAGCGCGTCTTCAAACGTTAAACTGTCCTCCACCACTGTGGTTTACAAGACCTCATTGTCACAGAGAGCGGGAAATTGGTGCACAGGTCTGGAAGAGGGCAGAAGAGGCACGTAGAAAGAAGGGACGGGTTATTGTTCCGCTGGGATTTCTCTTCTGTTTCAATTTGACACTAGCTGTTTCCCGACGTCTTCCCCCGTAGCGAATGGTAAATGCAGGCGTATGGCGACTTAAAAAATGCGCATAAAATATACGTTCCGTAGTGAATATGTCCTCGGCGTGGACAAGTTGCGAAACAGAATATGGCTAGCCGAAACGATTATTAGTTTTTAGAAATCACCTATTTCACAGAATAAAAGTGAATAAATTATCTCCAGTGCTGGCAAACTCAGTTAAAATATGTTTTTATTGAGTTGCTTTGCAATCTGAATTTAAAATGATGCTTGAATATCTTTTAAATCAAGCACAAATAATCACATTTAAAAAAAAATTATTCGAAATTCAATTTATATTATTCTGTACTGCTCACAAAATATTTAGCATGTCCCCCCTGCACACAAAGAGTTTAGCATATCCCCCTTCCCCAACGAATACGCAATAATTATGTTTCCAGTAGGTGTGTATCGTACCTACGTGTGAATCATGTAAACATTGGCATATTCCCCTCCAACGACATGCATATTGCATGTAGACAAATACAGCAGGTTAAACCTCTGACCTTAAAAACAACCGCAATTGAGGAATGGGACTATTGACCTCAGGGCATGCTTAAAGATCTTGTTTGTGGCATGCCTCGTCGGATACAAGCGTGCCTCAGGAATAGTGGAGGTCCTACACGTTATTGAAGTTTGTCAATGCATCTGAGCAGACCATTGTTGTTGTTATTGACACCGATGAGATTCCTTGATTTAAGTTGTTTTTTCAGTTAATGCCTTTTTTTTGTTTCATACTGGGATGATGTAAACTAGTATTGTTTTGTTTTCCACTTTATGTGCTATTAGAGGTACAACATGAAATGTAAACTACTTTTGTTCAATTAACAATCCTGGTTTCTGACATATGCTAAACTTTTTGTGAGGAGTATGTTATAAAACTCTTTAACATCAAAATTTTACAGACAATAAGAATGTCCAACAGTTTATCACGCGAGCTCCTTACGTTAAGTTGACTCATGACGAAATATATTATAACGTAGATAGTTCCCAGAGGTAAAATTTGACACACACACACACACACACACACACACACACACATACGTATATAATACCAAAAAGTAGTTGAAGTACCAACATGTAAATAATATGGACACCACAATAATTACATTTATGTAATCATACTAAAATACGGGTTTGAAAGATAATATGCATCAATAATAGAATTGTAGATATTAAGCGAGAGCAGAGTAAAGTGGCCTGTCGTAAGTTGAAAGTGATATGTAAATAGTCTAATATAACTAAAACAGAAATAGAAAACCACCCTCACAACAGCATTACAATTATTGTATAAGCAATAAAACACATGATATTGTGAGTGTTCTTAAATATTAAAAAATTTTAAAACTTGTTTATTTAACCACTTTACCCTACTATGTTGGGTAAATTGGCCAGTGGTTGTCACTTTACTTAACACAGGTAAATTATATAATCAAATATATGGAACAGTAGCAACAAAAGTAAGACCTGCATTATCACTTCGTCAACAATCAAGCAAACCGTTTAGGTTTCAAAGTATTTAAATAAAATGTTTTCATTCCACCTGAAGAACATAAAATTGCACAATATCACCCCGTTTAACGGTATTGTTGATATAAAATTAGAATAGTAGATCATTTGACTTTTAGTAATATGTAGTGTTTTGTACATAAAACTAGTTAAGTTTTTCGAGCTAAGAGTTGTTACGGATGGGCAAACTTGTCAGGTGGCTGGCCACTTTGCCTTGTCGGACACTACTCCACACAATCTTGTCTCTGCCACATTTATAGCACGTGGTTTTAAAGGCTAAAACATAATATTTCAAATTGATTATTTAACAAAATGTTACAAACTTACTACGTACTGAGATAAAATCACATTACATCAGATATAAACAAGAACACGTAAAATCTAATAAAACAAATAATTTGTATGACAGCCAGAACACCAATGCCTTCCATTTTAAAAATTTAAAATCCTCACCACTAGACTGCAGCACTATCCAGCAGAGTTTTTATTTTCATATCATAAAAAAATGAAGCTGCCTAGCTTTCACCAAGGCATAATTAAATCTACCTCTTCGTGTAGCCTATTATACAGCGTTATNAAAAAATGAAGCTGCCTAGCTTTCACCAAGGCATAATTAAATCTACCTCTTCGTGTAGCCTATTATACAGCGTTATACTGAAATACACATGATCCCATCGCATGAAATTATTCAGGTTACCACCAAATAATAATACGGTATGTTGTGCTTGTTTAATGCCACAACATTTCTCATCATTCTCGATAACTCGCCATGATTCATTGGCATTTTGAAGAGTAAGAATGTTATTTAACTTGTCAGTAGCCATAATTTTTCCCTCACGGTATCCTTTCCTTTGTATGAATTAGTCATTCATATGGTGGCTTACATGCACAAAATAAATTATTCTTATTGTTTTCTCGAAATCGACCTGCAAATTAGTTGCTAAATAAATAAAAAAACAGAGAAAATTCAAAAATCACACTTTTGAAATTGAAAAAAAAAAAAAAAAACAAATAAGTTTGGATCCGTTTTTGAACTACTGGAAAGCTTTATCATCATCCTGGTTTTTTTTAAGCAAAACTGTCAGGTTTGCAAAGTTACAAGAATGGAAATGCGCATTCTTTGAACGTACATTAAGCTGCATACGTTTTTGTATAGAATACATCATTTCAGAAGACTTCATAATAAAAGTGCATACAAAACCTGTATGAATTTACAGCGTAAACAGAATGGTTAAAGGTTATTATTGTGAACGTGTGGAATATACAGTAAATAAAATTAGTATTGTTCACTAAAGTCCACAAGTTTTTAAAAGTAAATACAGGAAATCAAAGGAAGGACAATGTTACATAATTTTGATACTATCTTCGTAAGCATATATTTTCGCAAAATGATGCATTTCTATCAAGACATTTCTTATGCAATGCATTTGTATATTATATTTTATTATATTATTATATTTAAAATGTTTAAACACAACAATTGTCAGCTCGTGGCCGGTTAACAACATGAAATTGCTTCTGCTTAAATTTTACAATAAACTAAAATTTTACTTAACAACCGTTATACAGTAGTACCAGAGTACTATTTTGCAAAATGAACACGCTAAATCTGCTCTTCAACACTAAGTCACAATAAGGTAATAGTAGTAGTAAGAAATTAAAGACCATAGATAATTGTACATTTTAATTTATATAATGACACTGTCTATTCAAAACGTTTCGCACCAATGCAAATATTTCATTTATTTAATTTTACTGTGATGAAGGTTTTTTCCAGCCAAAAATTAGCACTACTTNTTATATAATGACACTGTCTATTCAAAACGTTTCGCACCAATGCAAATATTTCATTTATTTAATTTTACTGTGATGACGGTTTTTTCCAGCCAAAAATTAGCACTACTTTTTTTTTCTTTCAAAATCTGCTTACTATTTTGGTGTTCTTGAGATAGACTGTCACTGCGCTCTGGTTGATACTTTTAGATACATAGTCGAAGAAATGTTGTATGCTTTGGTATTTGTGTTATTTTGTCTCATGCCGTTGGTATTTTTACCCCGTTGTGAGCAGGAGTTCCGGCAACTGAGTGAATGGTAAATGATTATTTATTTCGGCTCTATAATGAAATGAAACTTGCTTCTGTTGTGCATTATTAACAGATAATTTTTTAGAGCCCTGCATGTAATCCCACTTTTTCAAGTTTAAAATTTTTTATAAACAATATTTTTTCAGCTTTTCAATTCTCCTCCTTTGTGATAATGATGTAACCTTATGATGTAATTTTTTGTATTTATTTCTGTGCAAGGAATACTGTCTACATTATTTAAGGTCCTGGGCACGCTACATGTCATGTAGTAAAGTTTTTTGGGCTATGTTTTGATTTTCATGCGATGACACCAACAAAAGTTGGCATTAATTTTAAGACGGTTCTGGTATTTTCTTAACGGATGAGACTAAATATAAATATGTTTGGGTGTCATTATCATCGTGCTGTCAGTCCATATATATAAAGAATTTTAACAACTGTGATATGCAGTGGTGCTCAAACAGTTACTATTTGTTGAATGAGGGGAGGGGAGTTGTTTATAGGCTCAGGCACGAGTCAAACTACAGACCGCAATTTCAAAAAGTTGCTGGATATAGACGAGAAAAAGGAAAATGTGTTGGGCAATACATGATTAAGGGTACATGACTCGGAACATGATACAGCTTAGGTGTTTTTTGAAAATGTGAAAGTAAATATTTTACGTTAACATCACTCCACCAGAGTCGGTGCATGTCGGCACAATACATCTGGTATGAGTCTGTGTTTTTTAGGTACTTCGTTTCGTGAACTTAAAAAAAAAATCTATTTCCAAATGCAATGAACGTATCTAAAACTAATTAACGTCTGTGCGTTTCGTTTAAGTATATTGCGAAAAAATTTAATATTTCAAGTTGAAAACTACACTAGTTTTTAATAATATAATTTTGTAAGAAGTGTAAAATATTTAAACTCATACACAGTCCGTTAAATGGTTAAAAATAAGGAAATACACACATGAGAAACGACAACGCTATTGTTACTCTCACATTTCGCCTTAGTTTAAAAGTGTGACACATTCTTTAACATANTGTTTTTTGAAAATGTGAAAGTAAATATTTTACGTTAACATCACTCCACCAGAGTCGGTGCATGTCGGCACAATAAATCTGGTATGAGTCTGTGTTTTTTAGGTACTTCGTTTCGTGAACTTAAAAAAAAAATCTATTTCCAAATGCAATGAACGTATCTAAAACTAATTAACGTCTCTGCGTTTCGTTTAAGTATATTGCGAAAAAATTTAATATTTCAAGTTGAAAACTACACTAGTTTTTAATAATATAATTTTGTAAGAAGTGTCAAGTATTTAAACTCATACACAGGCCGTTAAATGGTTAAAAATAAGGAAATACGCACATGAGAAACGACAACGCTATTGTTACTCTCACATTTCGCCTTAGTTTAAAAGTGTGACACATTCTTTAACATANCACATGAGAAACGACAACGCTATTGTTACTCTCACATTTCGCCTTAGTTTAAAAGTGTGACACATTCTTTAACATATTCGATATGCATATTTCTTAAAGCGTATGTGTTAAACAATATTAAAACTGCCCATCAAATGAATCAAGACTACGTGCATATTTTACGGGAATGAAGAAACTAGTGTAAATGTAACATTGGTTTAATTATATTTTTATGAATATTTAATACTAATATATATTAATGCCATTCTGTATTTATTGTACATGCCGGTATTTACACAATTTACAAACAATAAACTTTTATGTTTGTGACCTTTTATAAATTACATACTAGGCACTGTATGATCCAATAGCTGTACGAAATAAAACGCGTATATTATAGTGCATGCCATAGAAATCGCTACACCATAAGGTGTCATCCATTTACAATTAAATCGAGACCACGTGTGTACCAGTTGCGCAACGCAAATAATTAATGTGACTTCACAGAAACGTCACTGCAACACGTGACGTTGTGTGCGGTTATGTCAATTGCCCAGTGCGAAAAGTGCCACACAGTGGGCTGGGAAGGCAGAGAAGTATGTGTGTTAAGAAGCATATCAGTATGCCAAGGCGTCATGCTCACAAACAAACAAGCAAATATCATCACCACCCAGCAAGCGTATTATGATCGCGACGCAAAGCCGTTTTTCGTTCGTTCACGACCCAAAATCATACTTGGCGGTAGTCCTGATTACGATTGCTGAGTTTGCGAACGAAAATTTGCATCGACAATATAAACGGTCGCTTAATTAATGCGGGAGAGACAGATACCACGCAAATGGTTTTGTCTCTTACCCAGAAAGAGAAAATGGCGGATATTTTTTATGGGTTGCCATACGCTCGTGAAGTAAAACTGTTGTAATTAAATAATGGATATTAGAAACAGTCTCTTTTTTAGCGCTTTTCAAATTAGTTTATGGTTACAGAAAAATTTACTTTTTTTTTTTNGGATATTAGAAACAGTCTCTTTTTTAGCGCTTTTCAAATTAGTTTATGGTTACAGAAAAATTTACTTTTTTTTTTTTCAAAATAATTGTGTATATTTTTAAGCCGCCGTGTTGCCCGTACATATTTGTTTAGTTACAAAAGTGGAATATGTTTTTAAAACTAAATAAATATCAAGGAAATTCATTTAATTTTTAATTTAAAGGACGCAAAACACACAAAGTCGTAACACGAANGGATATTAGAAACAGTCTATTTTTTAGCGCTTTTCAAATTAGTTTATGGTTACAGAAAAATTTACTTTTTTTTTTCAAAATAATTGTGTATATTTTTAAGCCGCCGTGTTGCCCGTACATATTTGTTTAGTTACAAAAGTGGAATATGTTTTTGAAACTAAATAAATATCAAGGAAATTCATTTAATTTTTAATTTAAAGGACGCAAAACACACAAAGTCGTAACACGAANAAACTAAATAAATATCAAGGAAATTCATTTAATTTTTAATTTAAAGGACGCAAAACACACAAAGTCGTAACACGAATCTGTGTACTGCCAGAAATACGCCCACGTTTAAAGACAATGCGAAATATAGCACAATTTATGTTAACAGCTGTCTAAGAGTATACGTAAACTTCAGAGAGACATCTGAACCTAATGTGCCTTGTAGCATAGTGAAAAGCATCGTTGCTATTCGTCTAGAGGAAGAATGTATTCGGGAGCTTGATTCTGCTGTGTTCTAAATTTTTCTTTTCAGTGAACACTTATTTTTAAGTATTTGAATTAACGTGTCTGAATTTTTCTCACCGTACACAAATATTATCAAAATGTTTAAATATCTGAAAAGTGCAGATATATAGTATATAGGTTTCTTTATTACAATGAACCAAATTAATTTCCATTGATTAATTATCAACTAATACTTTAAGAGTGTATATTCTATTTGTTAGATTGTATTGCTTGAGTGAAATTCGCGTTTCCAAAATGTTTTCGCCAGAAAACACATCTGTTCTGTAAACTTGTGATTTTACCTGCAGTTTTGTGAATAGACTAGGGAAGTTAGTACTTATAAGTTATGGTTATCATTATACATGAACAATGCATGCAAGTGTATAAACCAAATATGAAACATCACATTTCACATCTTCGTGCTAGAGGATCGTACTTAAAAATTATACTATATATTTTAATGTTTTATTTTCATACTTATTTTCCTCTTCGCGCATGTGTTGTTCAGTGACGTCAGAAATGACTTTTCAGAAACTTTGGAGACAGAAACTTGCCTCGGTTTTATTGAAAAATAATATTTTACAATCAAAGTATTGTCAACTGTCGTAACAAAGTGTGCTTTGAAGCAAAAGATAGCGATAATCGCAAGGAAAATTGATCACAATCGCTAAAATAAAACTTGGAACACGGTACAAAACAAAGTTGCGTTCGGAAGCAAAGTAGCGTCGAAGGGTCATAATACGTTTGCTGACCCATATGAACCGGATCGTATGGACGGAATGCACAAAGTTGGATGGTCGGATAGTCGTATAGTCATTCATCGTGGATATGCAGTTACCACTGTGAGACAATGTGTGCAGGTGTGGATACATAAAGGTCGTGTATCACAGAGAGTAGGGTACTGCTCCTGCCAGACGCATTACAGATAGAGAAAATCGTATCCGTCGACGTGCAGTAGCAGAACGTGGCGCCACGTCCAGAGAAATCCTGCAGTTTATGAAGCCTGCATTGAATTTGCCGTTCTCGACGAGGATAAATCGTTGCCTTTTTGACGAGGCTGGCGTACAGGCACAGCGTCCACTGGGCAGTTTTTCCTTGACCCCTCGGCATCGTGTGGCACGCCGTCAATGGTGCCACTATCATCAACACTGGACAGAGGAATGGCGATGCATTGTGCTCTCTGACGAGTCCCACCTCAGTATGAATGCAGGGGATGGTCGCAGCAGGGTTTGACACCATGGTGGGCACCGCAATTTATCTTGCACTGACTCGTCAATGCCGTACATACCGGAAACAAGGTTTTATGGTATAGGATTAATCAGTTATGACTCCTGTTCGCGTTTCGCGGTTGTCGACAGCACGAAGACAGCACAGCGATATGGGAATGAAGTTCTGCGGCCCATATTTTCTGCCACGCCTGCGCAGAAGGCCCAGTGCTATCATGCAACCAAATTATGCTCGTTCCAATACAGCTCGCATCACCCAACAGGCTCTACATGATGTGGATACCATCCGCTGGCCTGCCAGGTCCCCTGATTTGTCCACTTTTGAATACGTATGAGATATGATAGGAAGAAGTTTGCACCACTGGCAACCAACTGCCCAAACACTGGCTGGTCTACGTGTGCGGTTGCAAGAAGTATGGTGGCTTGTGCCTCAGAATATTATCCACCACCTGCATGACGTAATGCCTCGTCGCATTGCTGTCTGTATAGCCGTGAGAGGAAGCTTACCGGATATTGAACGAGTGTTTTGAAAATGCTGAACAATGCGCCCTCTATGGGTGAGAGATTAATCTCCACTTATTTATTCTATCATTTATCAGTCTGCGATGATTTAATAATATTTCACTTAAGGAAAGAGGGTGTAACGATTTCCATTATTACCATTTAGCAGACCAGTTCCTTCGTATTGAGCAACGTGGGCTGATTAAAATGTAATAGATAATTTCACGAAATTGTTAAAAATATTAGTACATTGTGTAGTGACGCCAATAAGTACCTACTCTAATATTCATAAATACCCGTTTCAGGTGCCGCTAATAAATACCCTTAAATGATAAGTTAGTACCTATAACTATTTTACCTAGCTTGTTGCCAAAATTATTTTCAGTTTAAATGGATATTTTTTACTTTGCAGTGTAGGCATTTATCAATGAGGTTATTTTTAGACTTAAAACTTTCACATTGTGATTAAAAACTTTTCAGGTTTTCGTGAGTCCACTATAAATATACAAAATACGAATAGCAATCGGCTAAACTGTGACTAGTTTTACACTTTCCTTCGTTGTCGCGAAACTTATAAAAGAAGTCCGGAACAGTCTTTCCGACACTTCCGTGTGCCACATTACAAATTTACTGAATGATATTCCCGAACGACTGTAATCTGGAATGTATGTATTCTGTTACCCCCTGCTCTGTTCTCAAGCCCATAAAGATAGCTTTGCTCCTACCGCCTTGTTTTGCTACCAACATGCAAAATAACGGCAATTACAAGGTCCTTAAGGAGGATAAGGACAGTAGAAGAGGCGTGGGGTTACGAAGGNTCGTTGTCGCGAAACTTATAAAAGAAGTCCGGAACAGTCTTTCCGACACTTCCGTGTGCCACATTACAAATTTACCGAATGATATTCCCGAACGACTGTAATCTGGAATGTATGTATTCTGTTACCCCCTGCTCTGTTCTCAAGCCCATAAAGATAGCTTTGCTCCTACCACCTTGTTTTGTTACCAACATGCAAAGTAACGGCAATTACAAGGTCCTTAAGGAGGATAAGGACAGTAGAAGAGGCGTGGGGTTACGAAGGCAGTATAGTTCCTACCTGATTGAAGATAAGGGCAGTAGAAGAGGCGTGGGGTTACGAAGACAGTCTAGTTCCTACCTGATTGAGGACAAGGGCAGTAGAAGAGGCGTGGGGTTTCGAAGACAGTCTAGTTCCTACCTGATTGAGGATAAGGGCAGTAGAAGAGGCGTGGGGTTTCGAAGACAGTCTAGTTCCTACCTGATTGAGGATAAGGGCAGTAGAAGAGGCGTGGGGTTTCGAAGACAGTCTAGTTCCTACCTGATTGAGGATAAGGGCAGTAGAAGAGGCGTGGGGTTTCGAAGACAGTCTAGTTCCTACCTGATTGAGGATAAGGGCAGTAGAAGAGGCGTGGGGTTTCGAAGACAATCTAGTTCCTACCTGATTGAGAGGATTAGGGCAGTAGAAGAGGCGTGGGGTTACGAATACAGTATAGTTCCTACCTGATTGAGTGGGATTTTTTCCCCCGGGTCAAGGAGATGGCATGTACTTGTTCACAAAGATTTCATGCTGTTGTATTTTACAAGATTGTGTTGAAATGAGAATACCATTGATGAACAACTAGTTTTTATAAATTATATTAATAAAGGTTCGTGAGAGTAACGTAGTTAATAAAGTGTAGGGGGTATAAATGCTATTCTGTACTCCATCCACAAAATTTGGGAGTATATTTTACCCCTACACCCGCAGTCCCTCCGCTCCCACTTCCTTGTTGATACGTGTATATCTTGAATATATTTAGGTAAAGGCTGTTCACGGTTACTTACAACTTTCCTGAATTCCTACTTAAGTTCTACTTTCAGGATATTTCTCCACCTCATCTAAATCAAGTTTAACCAAGTCTAGAAAATTACACCAAAGGATCAACACACCGCATTCATGCGCAATCAGTGTAATAATATTTTGCATAAGAACAATTTCTTCTTATTAGGCATTACCAGCACGCCTATTTTTTCTCAATTTTTTACATCAATAAATTCTAAGTAATATGTTATAATTTATAGATAGAATATAAAGGAAAGTTCAGTTTCACCAAAATAAGGTATTTTTATGTTAACAAATATATACCAGTTTATAATAACAACGTATTTAGGAAACAACAAAAAAAAAAAAAGCTATTCAAGTGATGATTCAAAAAGTTTGATTCAAAAAGTATGAAGAAACCCCGAATAGACTATACATCCTTTGAGGAACACCATAGGTAAATATATTTTGCTATAGAAATGTGCAGAAGCGAAATCTGGTCAGTGTACTGCCTGTTGCTGAGATAATTGAAATCTCCATTCCCTCCTGCCAGCCAAAGTTATCAAGAATGTGCTTAGTGCGTTAAAACACGCCCCACTACGTCTTGACTACGTTCAATGACTTTTCGCTTGCCATACTGACAAATATGTTACCAACAGTAAAATATAATAATATACTGGCGGACTAATGACAAATCAGCGAAACTACAGGTTGGCGAATTCGTAGCTTGCATGATCTGAATATATGCAGTAATTATGTAATTTTATTTCTGGCCGAGATTTCGTTACGTTGGATGCCATAAAATTATAGTTTTATTATAANTGCAGTAATTATGTAATTTTATTTCTGGCCGAGATTTCGTTACGTTGGATGCCATAAAATTATAGTTTTATTATAAATTGTACAGTATTTCCTTTTATTATCAAATTAAAGCGACTTTTAACAAGTAAAATGTTACGTTGCCTAAGAATTGTTCACTAAAAACGTTTGGTTTGGACGTCGTAAAAAGTATTCAAACATTTGTTAAAAGTGAATGATTTTGCAAACATTTTAGAAGTTTGTGGATATAGTTGTTACCATTTTAAATTATGCACGTAAATAAAAACCTTCAAAATTAAACTTAACGCAAAATTATCCCTGACGACAGAAAAAATCAGAAAATTACTTCAGTAACCCAGTTTCAATATTATATGAATGATTTACACGTATTCTTGATACAACCCGCTTCAGGCCAACAATTTAAATACAGTTTACTTATTCGCAAATAAGGGGTGCAATTGAAATAGCTGAATTTGAAATGATGCTTATGTCTCCGACTGAAACCACAGAATAAGAATTGTTGTCAGGTTGGAACTGTTTCAACAATACCGAAGTAGGTNGCTTATGTCTCCGACTGAAACCACAGAATAAGAATTGTTGTCAGGTTGGAACTGTTTCAACAATACCGAAGTAGGTGTGTTTTTTATGCAAACTCACATTCATATGTAGTTAATTATATTTTGTCAGAGAGTGAAAAGGGGTAAGAGAGAAACAGAATGTGATTGTGAACGATAGTGAGGATAAGAAACTTGTGGTGGACNCTTATGTCACCGACTGAAACCACAGAATAAGAATTGTTGTCAGGTTGGAACTGTTTCAACAATACCGAAGTAGGTCTGTTTTTTATGTAAACTCACATTCATATGTAGTTAATTATATTTTGCCAGAGAGTGAAAAGGGGTAAGAGAGAAACAGAATGTGATTGTGAACGATAGTGAGGATAAGAAACTTGTGGTGGACGGGTCGGGGAGTACCGAAGAGACAGAAAGAACCCTACATTTCTGTGACTATGTATAAAGATTCGGATGCTGTACTTTATTTTATTGATGTATTATGTTTTTAAGTACTCGTACTTCCGAATGGGACATGGCCTTAGTAGAAAACCACTTAACATTCCGGAATAGTCAAGCGATTTACTAGGGCAACTACTAAGAAACCATCGCATCATTTGCCTCGAGTGACATATGAAAACCGAAATCAGGATTTCGTACCTGGAATCGAGCCCGTGTACTACCGAATACGGGCCCCTGTTTTACCACTGCGCCACTCTGCTCAGTAAAATGTACTTTCTCCGTAACGTAAACGTAACACTGGAGTCGGCGTAAAAACTGTAGAAAAAAATTTCATATGTTACTGTCTTCGATCAAACCCGCTGTTCAAAGCTATTTTTATTCAGTACAGTTGAGAAATGTGTATAGGCTGTTTACAGTAATTGCTTTTTCCTTTCAGCTATTTTGTATCCTTTAAAAACATTTTAAATTAAATATTGCCTTTTCAGTAATAAATAGATTGTATATATTCCACCGCACTCGCATGTTAATACCTAAGGCTGAAATAAAATACATTTGCTGACTATTATTCCAAATAAGAGTGCTTTCAGAAGTGATCACGTTACCGCGGAAAGCCTATAACAAGGGTGCAACGACAGCCAGTCGCGTAACGGAGTGCCTGCGTTGTGCGCATGCGCAGTGACCGCGGTCGCCCTCTCGCCGCACGGAGTCGGATTGTCGCACCTCTTCCGTGACCCGTCGCAGTAACTTACATCCTAATGNAAAATGAGCACAACCTTATCGCGATTTGGAAACAAAACACGCCCAAGTGAAAGAGCACCGTAAATTACCGAGTTACACACATGCGTGACTGTCAGGAGGGAAATGAGTGAGGGCGGTTGACGGGGAGGGGTGTCTTGTTAGCCGCGCTTTGCGTGATCCGCGCTCGAAAAAAGTGATTTGGAATGGGTAATTTTCAACGAGGGGAAAAATATAGACATTATAAATGTCAACAAATCGTTACTGCTGACACTTGCGAACGCTACCATTTATTTCTCACAATGCCGAAAAGTTTAGTAGGAAATGTTCGCTCCGTCAATTANCTGACACTTGCGAACGCTACCATTTATTTCTCACAATGCCGAAAAGTTTAGTAGGAAATGTTCGCTCCGTCAATTCTTTATCCCCGTCTCCGTCGCAGTATTATGCTATATATCTGTTGAATAACTGAGTAGTGAAAATCAATGCCTGGGGTAATAGCAATGTTATGAATTATTAGAGATATAGTCCATCGTCTAATAAAGTCATAAACTTTACGTTATTAGATAAACTGCAACTACAATTTGCCTTCACAAGTCTTTGAACCCAAGACCACCCGTCCAAGGCATGGATTTCCACACCATCCGCCTTCTTTCCAGGATATGGTTTGTTTGAAAGGTAGCTTAGTTACCTCACCACCGTTCGCATTATAATTCTTGATTATGGTACGACTTAAAGCATGTGAGATATTCTTCTGCAATAGTGTGCCTTAAAATTATGAGTATGGATTACAAATGATAACTTAATCATTTTTACAAAACGATATGAACTCTACCGTCTATTTTACATTTTTGCAATAATTTGACTATGATCGATGCGATTATCAGAATAAACGTTGCATTTCGAATAAGATATGGTTTTGGTGTCCTGCTTCTGTGATCAAAAACTTAAAAGAAAATACTCAAGCATGGTAGGCGAAATTTTTGGATATGTAAAAAAATATACTAAATTCTATCCGTGGTGCTATTATATTAACATCTTTGCCGCTAGGAATTTTCAGAGTTTATCACAATTAAAAAAAATTGAGAATTGTTCTAATCTGCAGATTCTCAATGCTTTTGGCTAAGTTGGCAGTGGTGGTGACTCATTCCTCGTCAGATACGAAGTGGCGGCAAATGCAATTTCCGGAAAACCTTGCTCTGTCCGGACGATGATGGGATTCACAAAGCGTATTTCAAACTGAGAACTACAGTCTTTCAGAGAGTTTCAAGACAGCCAGAAAGTGGTGATGACGACTTACTTGATCTGCTTCTAGTGCCAATTGTCAAGTAGACTGCTGTAATGATAAACAATTTTAGTGTATAGTATTACGCACATTATAATTAATACTCTAATGCGAATAATTCCTTTATGTTTTAACCAGGGCAACCCATGTTCTTCTAACTACAAGTGCCGTGCTAACTGTACAATTATTTTTTCTGATATTTTGGTAAAAAATCAACTTCATGTTAGGGTGGGTCTTAGGGTGGAGTTAACGCTTGTGGACAGGCTTATGAGGTAGTGGCTGTATCTGAATGCCATTTTGGAAGTGCGAAATGAAACGGAAACTTAGGATGGAATTGCAATGGAATGCATTGGTGTGGGAGAACGGAGCAGCACAGGTAGTCGGAAACGTTAGCCACTGTTTCTGGATGCGAAAATGCTTAGTCTATTCCTCCTGGATGCAACCCTGGATCGCCGAAATAGGAAGGTGACGTTCTAACAGCACGGCTACCAGGCTTGTAACCAATAACTAGAGACCTGAAAAATTCGCGTTTTCATTTCGGGACAAGCTAGTTTTCAAAACGTTTGTATTGCTAATTCTATTGGTCTACCCGTTAAATTACACCTCCTGGACCACTCTGAGCCTATAAAAATACACAGTAAAATGCAGACAGAATCACCGTCTTCCGCTAATACAACAAGCAATCAATGAACAGTGATATCTGCATGATTTTGCATATAGTCTACAGGTCATTGAACTCGCGAATTTTTAAGGTCTCTACCAATAATACATACATGTCGGCCATCTAGAATAAATGTTATACTAGCAGGTAGGTGTACTCTTGTCTTCGAAATTCATTTCGTGGTAGCGACAAAAAGAACTAATGTTATAATCTGAGCAAGTGCACACTAATTCTGAATCTGAGGTTTCAAATTAGTGGCACTTTAAGCATTATGAACGCATTTATTTTGCCTGCCCCAACTGGCAAGTCAGTGAAAAGCAGTATCATTCGTTGACTTGAAGCAAACGAATCCAACGCAAGAAAGTAGAAATCACCGATAAACTAGTGAAATATTGTTCTATGCATCAGTTTTCACATAAAGGGTTAAGTTTTTGTTTAGTTCCATCTGATTTCCACTCATTCTGTTTTAGAACATATTCTGTAAATTGTTTATATAATCAGAGAAACACACTCTTCGCATTGCCCTAAAAATATAATCGTGCCGGAAATGAGAAATTTTTCACATCTCTAGCTTTATGTAATGCATTTTCTGGGGTTTCATGCAGTCGCTGATTCACCCTCAGAGGCAATTCAGCAATATTGAACCTTCCTTTAAACAATCACACGCTTAGAGTGTCTGTGTACCCATAAGTCCTTTCATTTCGATAATTGAAGCTGACTTTGCAGGGCAGAGAAGAGGCTTTTCTCGTTACGTCAGTGCCCTAAATTTAATTCACCATAATCGCTCTGCATCTTATGTGTACTTGGTCCCAGTAACGCTGCAGGAATGCCGTGAATTGTGAGTGTGTCTGAAGGCAGCCGAAAATGTAATATAAACGTCGTCTCTTTATGCAGGCTAGTGATTACTGATATAGACAGAGTGGCGTATTAAACAGATTTTAGTGTCAGTTGCTGCAGTAATCTGTGGACCATGATCGAACACCACTGCTCACAAGATTTCCGAAGTTTTTAATGTCGAATGGAAAGGTTTTCACAAATCATTTTTAGTGATAAATGTTACACAAAGTCACTATCGACGAGCAACAATTGTACGTGTGGTAACACAATGAAGAAAATTTTGTTTATGCAGAAATGTTGTGCCTGTTATTACCATGACTGTAATAACGACTCTTAATGCCCACATAAAATGTCTCTTGCGCAACAAGTTGTAGAATAGTTTTATTTTTAAATGACCTTATCGAGAACTGTTTTCGTTTTTATGACGTCATTCTGGTAGCCTAACTTAACAATAAATATTGCAAAGGAAGATACGCCACTGTAGAAAGATGTACTCGTTCTTAACCACATTAATTAACTTAGACTTTCAGCAATAACTTTTATTATAGGAAACTGGCACCTGTAAAGTTTTAATATATCTACCGCTGTTAACTCTAACCAAATCATTTTGCAATAAGGCATGTTTTACCTTCAATAAGCATGAAAAAAACCAACAATTTAAACTTAATTANTAACCAAATCATTTTGCAATAAGGCATGTTTTACCTTCAATAAGCATGAAAAAAACCAACAATTTAAACTTAATTAGCTTAAATTTACCTAATAGTTTAAAGCTATAATTAGTTTATCATTGGATTTTATGAGGTAATTATTTTAACAGTTTTTTCCCAGCTACTTATTCTTATTGACTATTGGTTGACCGACACATCGAGTGTTTCATAGGGGTTTAAGTACTTAAGACAACTATATTGTCACTTTAATTCTATACCATGACATAACTTGCTGGTACTCTTTTGCGTTTCACGAAAGCTTTCTTAATTAAAATGATTCTGTCACGATTACTCAGTCAAGGTTCGTATAGCCTATACTCGTAAAATGTTAAACTGAGTTTTGAAATGAAATAAAGNTGTCACGATTACTCAGTCAAGGTTCGTATAGCCTATACTCGTAAAATGTTAAACTGAGTTTTGAAATGAAATAAATGGTTTTGTAAGTTGCTCGGTACGATGTGCGATATGCGTAGGTATGTAAGGTTATGTACAACTTATTTATTATGCGTAAATTACAATAAAACTAGTTCAACCAAATTCGGTTGAGTAGTTCTTACTTTAAAGTACACGTATTTNTATTATGCGTAAATTACAATAAAACTAGTTCAACCAAATTCGGTTGAGTAGTTCTTACTTTAAAGTACACGTATTTGTAGAGTGTTGGATTGCATTATAACTTAATAACAGCAATATAATATTAAACGTGTTAGTTTTTTGCTTCATTTGGTACACTCTTAATAAACTATTCGTAAATTTACCAAATCTATGTATACGTACAGTGAGAATGTGGGAATGTTAAATTATTTTCCCATGCATTCATGGTAGCGTTATAACATTTGCTCAGGAATGAGTCAAACGGGTAGGGAAGTTCCCAACTTTGTACAGTAGTGATGCTAAACAAACTTATATTTGCAGCTGACATGTAATATCAATTCCGTACAATTTATAGGTACAGGAAGTTAACAAGCAAATCTTTTCACTGGTAATTCTTGTGATCGGTGATGTATAAATCCTTGTACATAATTTTAGAAAGAAATGTTTTGCAGTTTTTCTTGATGTGTAAATGCAGCGTAAGTACATGCGTCTTGACACCCATAGAAACAAAAATAATTTCTTGAAATATTACATGTCACAGAAATCAAGATAAATTTTTCGAAAGGTGGATGTACAGCGTGAGGCAAATGTCGTGCGCCATAGGGATGTATTGTAGGGTCAACTGTTGACATGACTATACAAAAGCGGTTTCCAGCGTTTAATCTGACTGGAAATACATAGGTAGCCTATATGAAAGGTATGTTTCTTACATCTACTAGAAGATGTGCTCAAACGATTGAGGTATTTTACACCTGTGACACTAATCTCGGAAAATTAACGGCTGATCAACGGATTTCCTCTTATTCCCTCCCATACCATGACCTTATAATTGTTTTGCACATGACTGTCATCACTCAGACCAATAACGACAGTTGTGGCGATTGACGTGATCGCTTTGGTAAAACATGACTTCATCACTCCCCTAATCCACAGAACATCAAACTATTCAAAAAATTGCTGTCTGCGATTGGTGTCATCCCCGTGAAAATTCTTAACGAGATGAACTTTAAACGGATGGAAAAAATGTCGATTACAGTATGTGCAAAACATATCGTTGGCTCACTACCGTCCCTTGACTTATCTTCCTCGTTTATTTTTCGGGGTTCATTGAAAATGTGCCAGCACTGATACTAATGTTTCTGAATCGGTTTCGTTCTTTGGTCTTCCACTTCGAGGGCGAACGGCAACACTTCCTGTTTCTTTAAAGCGATTGACCTGCAGATTTAAGCACACTTTGACAAAACCGACATCAAGATGGCATTTGAAAATATGAATCATGAACTTACAGAAATACATATTTGGTCTGTTCGAAACAGCCTCAGTGTAAATCCTGGTAAGATAGTCCATCCTGATTGGTTCTCCAGCTCTTTTATCTACTCTTGACAAAAGTATTATTACGGATGTAGTTTTCAATAATAATAACATTATCAAATAGGGTTAAAAGTTTAAGTGTCATAATTGATACAAATCTGTCTTGGGCCGCTCATGTAGAAAGGTGTACGGCTCGCTGCATCCTTTAATTCGCTTAACAAAGATTAATGCTTGCTAAAAAAAACATACTTGAGTCCAATCCCTACTAATGCCTATCATTGACTATTACGATGTTTTTCATAACAATATAAATGAAAGCCACGTAACACGATTTCAGAAACTTCAATTCATATTTATTTTAAAAACTCGTGATACCATCAGCCCCCACCTAAGAAAATTGTCTTTACTTAAGGGAGATAGAAGAATAACTACTCATGCCCTATTCTTGCTCCATAAAATACTAAAATCTTTCAGAACTCACTTCCTTTGCAAGCGGGTTTCCTACCTGAACGATCGTCACCTAGTAATCACGCGCCCTAAAGCCGACAGTAGACTGCTCCGCTACACAAGGCAAGTTCTATTCGAGCTCCGATACCACTGCCCCGTCGAGAGCATGGAACAACCTTCTCATTTTACGCAAAAATATTGTAAGCTTCATAGTAGATTTAAGAATACAGTAAATAAGTACTACCTTAGTCACTCCAGTGTATGAGGAGATGAAATTGACATTTCGCGAAGTTGTGTTTACGCATATGTGCATTTAAGTGAATGAGTAAGAGAGTAATTAAATGGTATCTTTGGTTTGTTTAGAATAAATAAGTTACAAACTTTTAAGTCTTAAAAAGTATTAAATATGTATTAATTTCAAGCAAAGTGAAAGAGAATATATAATGGGTCCAGTGTAAGATATGGCGACTATGCCTTAACTGCACCTTTTAACGGTTAAGAATACATTTTTTAACCGTCCCACAGTTGACTAATATGGAGACATGGATTCCGCCTGTTGAACACAACTGCGACCCACCTATGTGTTACGCTTGGTGCCCCATTCACGAACACTATACTGGCTCGTTCGTCTTTTGTTAATAGGACTCCATTTTACCACCAAAATGTTTCTGCATTTACAGCAATCGAAGAAAAATAGACGTCTTAAATGCATGCCGCCTTTGTAAAGTCACGCCGACAGTTCACCCTACATCCCCATGGTGTGTGACATTTGCTTCATCATGTATGTTTTACTTTTAGATTACTTCCTGTTTGTTGGCTCGTCTAAAAGAGATCGTGGCATTATAATGAAAATATTGGCATTTATAAAAAAGAAACTACACTCTATGTTATAATACTTCTCTTTTTGGAATTGAAGATCAAGGTATGTTTAATATTTTTAGTGACAGTAAATTTGAATGGAGTGAAGAGAGCTTAACATCTCTTAACATCTAGATCTTGAGACGCGATGAGGGTTAAGTGAGGTGAGTATGAAGCAGCGCTGGAAGGCAACGGCGGGGGAAACGGGAAATTCCCGAAAAGTGAGCCAACCAGCGGCATCGTCTGGCACGGTTCACGCTTGCGAAAATCCGGGAGTGACCCCGCTAGGAATCGAACCCAATTCGCCTAGGTGGGAGACGAGTATTCAGACCATGCATTTAGTATTATGGNGGAGGCGAGTAGTCAGACCATGCATTTAGTATTATGGAATAAGATTGACGATTTGGTATTTTGTGTTGATCACAAACGTACAGGTTCTTACAAAAACTAATTTGAACAGTTTTTATTTCTATATTCAAGTAATATACAGTTATTACATAAATGCTCTACAATAAAACAGTAAAAGTAGCCTTTTAAACTTTTTGTAAAATTTATAATACGCTAAGCGAGACATGCAAGTGGATGAAAGCCAAGTGTGTAGGATCCAAACAAGCAGTAACCGAAACAACTTGCAGTTAACCAAGTCTCATTCCTCACGAGTAATTCACGTAATTTCTCTGTGACGCAATACGCAAAGAGGTATAAAACTTCATTATTAAAATAAATTTTGTGCACTATTTACGAAACACGTATACAAAAAACTATGTGCAATGAAAAACACGGCTTTTTAAAACACACATTTTTTTTAATAGCGGCAAGTTTAATTGATTTGTCGATCATTTATGTCTTCACAACTTACTTCCAATTCCCAAAGCAACAACTTACGTAACACCTCTGCAGAGTCTAATGATAACTGTTTTGTTACAGCTACAAAAATTTCCTTCGAGGATTAAACTGTTAAACAAGCATAATATAAATCACCTTCACGAAGTTCATACATTCAGATTATTTATGAGAAGAGTTTTGTTTTGCTCGTGTTTGTACGTTACGGTTACAGTTGTAATTCACTTCAAAATATTTTATTGAATTCGCTTCCCTCTTAAAAATTTCTGGGTGAGGATAAATTACAGTTAGTTAAAAATTAACTTCACTGGACTGTCAACATTAAATTTCTTTTACGGCGGAGACCGACTTTTCTATTACTTTCTGGATGAGCCATAAAAAAACAACCGTTATTCCGAATAAGTACGTTTGCTATTGCGTCATAGAAGTCCAACGAGAGGGAAATGAATATAGTCCCGAGTTATAGTACACTAGTGAACACAGAAATTTTGACAAACTAAACAATTTATTTAATAATAATAGTGAATTTATTAGCAGCGAAATATTTAGACCTCTCATACATATATGTGTCGTACTACTCTTCTAAAGTAATTTAAAAATTTCAAAAACAGAAATTTGTTGTGGTTGGAGACCTGCAAAATTCGCGTTTTTATTTTGGGACACGTTAAACTCGAAACACGTGATACCTTTGCAATACTTTTGTCATTGGACCATACTTCATGTGACACGCCCTGAGTAACTCTACGCCAATAAATGAACACTTCGCAGCTGTGTGCCCCAATAATGTGAAGCTCAGTCAGAAAGGGCGTGGCTTCGCATCTATGCAGCAACCAATTGAGAAATTACGCCGGCTCCAATACAGATAGTACTGTGAAATTTTGTCTGATGCAGAATAATAACGCGAATTTTGCGTGTCTCTAGTTATGGGCTATTTATTTCATATTTAAGAAGTATCTTAAAACATTCACCTAAAGACTTTAAACCCGTTATTAATTTTCTTTTATTTCAGCTGTGAAGTTTTCTAATCAATTATGTTGAAGAGAGAGAATTTAAGAAACTTTTCACGTGGGTTGAGAAGTGTCCATTTCTTATTCCGTAGTGTAAATTGTTAGATTTCAGTAGAATTCAGGAAAAGTTTTATGAACATTTTTACTCAGAAAGTGTAGTCAGTTATCACCGATTCTCGACGCGAAGGGTCCTAGTTTCACTCCTCGACAAAGTGTGGGTAGCGTTTGATATATAAGCCAGGTACATTTTGGTACGTAATAAGCCCAGCATTCACATAAAATGCATAAATTTCAGAGGCGTAAAGTAAAAAATTATTCAATTGTTTTAAAACTACTTGTTCAAGAAATTTAAAAGTACTTGGTGGACTTTGAGCACACCTTGACCTTTGCTTTTGTGCCATACAATGATACAAGATACAGTATCAGAAATGTATTTAGCACACTTCGCGGATACATCCGTACACTAAAGTTAAGTTCCTCGTTCCAAGAGGCGATGGGGCTCTTCATGTGCATGCCCCTGTCGCTTTTGGCACAACCTTGACTCGGCCCATCAAGCACGTCAAACGGATTCGTGCAAGCGGACGCCTTAAAACAATACAGCTCGAGGGGTGCTGCCTACTTACCAGTTTAAGCTGCCTTTGTTACAATGAAAGTTCCGCCCGGGGTGGCAAAGTGGTTTATTGTGCCTGACGCTAAACTGACTGCCATGGCGCCTGTATTCAAAACCTGCCCTTCAGGGTTGTTTGCGTTAACTAAGCGGGTTTTGGGTGGCGTTTACCCAATAACTTGCAGTCAATAAGCTGGGCACGTTGTTAAACTGTAATACTAAATAATAGTAACCTTTCTGACGCAGCTATGTAATGTTACAACATATACAGGATATATGTTAGGTCATGCTCTATAATTTTTTTGTTGTTCTTTGCCACATAAATGGACGGTACCACAAATTTCAATCTACGGCAAACCACAAACTACCAGATATTTGTATATGCGTTCTTGTATAGCTTATTAATCTATCTTTAATAGCTAAAAAATATAATTTTGACGAGTAACTCTTCTTTTAAAGTGTTAATACCGAGAAAAAAAAATTTTCTAAATTTTTTTTATATAAAAATATTGTTTTTTTCTACCCTCTCTAATCTTCATAAGTAGTAAGAATTAATTATGTCGCAGACACTGTATATTGACTTATTTTTATGTCCCGAATGACGCACCAATTAAATGCCTTATAAATAAGATTTAATTTTCACTTTCTCATATCCAGAGTGCAACAAGCTTGTTCTACGAAATGCTTGTAGAAAATAACCTAGCTATTAGGCCAGCTTAGAAGAGACAGCAGAAAGCGACGAATATTACACATTCCAAGCCAGCCGTTCACTTCTCGCCTCCCATGTCACGAAAGCCAATACTTTGCTGGTTTCGAAGTAGTTTATTTGAGAGATTTAGAGGGCACTTAAATGAGTTCAAGATGCTAAAATTATTTTCCAAAATTACAACATATTATATGCTTTTTTGTTGTAATATGAAATAATAATCTGAAAAAATAATGACAATGGCAGAAAATTACTTTTTAAAAAACGAATGAAAGGAACTACAGAGATTTTTAATATATGCATATGCAAATTTGAAGTTTAAGTACCTGAAAGATAAACCCTTATAGAAAATGTCGGATTTCAAAGAAATTTCGATACGCCAATTGTATGTCTTCAATAATCACTTTAGGTAAATCAAAACAATTTTGATAGAAAAACTTTTTAAACGTTTACGAATTATGAATTTTATATTATTTATTTAGAATTACTATATTAATACTGAAATGCATGATTAAAATTATTTTTTAAGTGATTAGGTACTCTTATCTACTTATCATGCCACAAAACCATAAGTTATCCTCAAAATGTATAAATAAAATTTTGTCTCTAGAAGGGCCTTAAACTAATTCCGTAGCTCTCATTGCGGTGAAGTGCGATGTAGTTTAACCAGGGATAGAATGCAAGGTCTTAGGAAACTGGAGTACCCCGAGAAAACGGCAATGTTTACCACGTTTCCTACAATCGAAAATCGGGTGTTACCCCGCCCGGAATCAAACCCGGACGGCCTTGGTACGAAGTCAGTACGCTAGCAATGCCACCTTCGAAACCCGATGAAACGTATGTCCCACTTTGACCAGTTGTCTACATACTTTTACGTGATTGATTAAACGTGTAGGACAAAATACTCGAATCGTCAACTCGTGTAGTGCTGTATGCATGTTATTGCGAGTTGTGGTCAGGCCCTTAGCTGAGCGGCATGATCACGCCTTCACTTATTTATCCAGGACACGGGCGGTGATCGCTGAAAATAGTTATGAAATCGCAAACCACAAAAATCCCCTTCACCGGCCAGTAAACGGGGACAACGCAGCCGATATAGGGCAGTGTAGTCCGTCGGCGGTGACTTTTGTCGTCGGACCATTGGAACGAGAAGACCACTGAAGATGGGTGTGTCCGGCCGTCGACTTACGCCATCTTAATCAGCCTCCGGAATCATAAACATGGTGGGGACTCTCCAATTAGGCTTAACTCAAAACGTGTCTGTTAAGTCTTCATAATTTTATATAATTTAATATTTCAGTACATTAGTATAGCTCCCCCGTTCGAATTCAATCATATTTATATTGAAATAATATTGTACAACCTAATGTTAAAAAACCTCTTTTATATAGTGTTCATTACATAACTCTTATCAATAACTTGATACGCCCCTATATCCCCGTTAAGAATAAATATCAACAAAATATCAAAATCATAACAATGGTGGAGGATTGTTTCCTCCCTACCCTCTAANCCCCGTTAAGAATAAATATCAACAAAATATCAAAATCATAACAATGGTGGAGGATTGTTTCCTCCCTACCCTCTAACAGCCTTGCATCATTTTACTAACAAGCTTTTCAGCCAATTCGTACTTGAAAGTATTTAGGGACATAGCTCATAAATAACTCATGATTCGGTAGAGCACAATAGTATAAGATGAGTTTTATTAACATTAGAATTTTACAATAACTATTTATGTTGCCATTGATCGGGAAAGCTTTAAATTTAATTTAAGATTATTCATTATTTAATTACTTTAAGATTCATGCCATCTTAATTAGACCTTACTGGAAAGTCATCACCTTGTTAATGTTGCCGGAGGCTGATTCTACGAACCGGTTAACGCCGGCCGGACACACCCATCTTCCTGACAACAGACGACAGACGCTGGTCGAAAGCCGCGCGTTCCGGGTGTTACGCCGGCCTATATCAAGCGCGTGATTTTGTGGCCCCGCTCAGTGACCGGTGGAGGGGATTTCTGCAACTGTCTTCTTTCGCAAGGGTCGACGACCAAATGGTCGCGTTGCAATCCCGCTCATTTCCAGGTTTAATGTTTGAAGGTGTGATCAGGCAAGCCGTTCAGCTAAGGCCTGATCACACCATAACATCTCCCCCAATGTTCACTAGCGAGATGCCCTCATCTCGCCCTAGAGTCCGTGTGGATTATGAAGATGACTGGGTGTTGCGAGGTTCATGTTGTGGCAGCGGAAATATGGATCGGGTTGAAGTCCTCTTCGCTACGGTTGGAAACATATGTGAAAGAAATTAAAGCAGACGGATAATTTAGGTATAAGGAACTGCCAGTTGCCTTAGTGCAGTCCTTGGGCAAGGTGAGCGCCTTGCACTTGCATTTCCGCTGGGTGTGCAAAGTGTATTCCACGCGAGCGCGGCAGACGCCTCGCAGGCGGTTCACGAACACGTCAACCTTTCTTGAGTTCGTGAGACTCTAAGCCCTACTTGGCGTGGTTCGTTACCACAATGCAAATAGAAAAAAAAATAAAAATTTACAATGAAAATAATTTAAATTTGGTAAGTTTACTGCTCTGCCCGTTACAACAATTATTATGTGCAGTTTTACAGAAAATACACGTGCTGTAAACTGAATATATAGTAGATCACTAACAAAATAGTGATTTTTTTAATGATAAATGTTACATACTAAACGGTACGTGACGTTACTGGGCTAGGACACTCATGGGATGGTATTGAAACGTAGAGTATTATTTAATTAATTATTGCAAAAATAAAAGAAATGTTGCAGCTGCTTTTTTTTCTACGTTTCAATACGTAAGAGGGAATGGAATGGATACGTACTTATAACAAACAAAATGTTGACATAATAAATGATACTTATTATACAAGACATATGTTTCAGTGTCACATAATAATGTCTATTGAATATGGTGAATTTTACAAATGGTTCGTTTTATATAACATTTAAAATCTTAAATTACAGTTATATAAAGTATTATAAATGATACGTATATTTTTTTTTCATAAGCAGTGGAGTATGTCATTTGTGCAACTGCTTTTGTATCTTAAAACTTGTTTAACTTTTTTACTATTATTATAAATAATACATTTTAAACATCGTTCGGAGGCCTCCTATTACCAATAGCTATTTTTTTTTTACGTAATCATAAACTTTTTAAAGTAAATTCTGGTTTTGTGTTACTGTTAGGTACATGCAGGGTGTGGTGTGAGTGGTGTATGTAAAATATGTGAACCGCTGGTTACCTGTAAATAATTTTACGTATGACTCGCGAGCTAGTTAAGCGGTAGTGCTGCCGGCTGTGAGCGCGATGTTTAGGTGGTTGCGCGCGACGTCAGGACTGGTGTTCACATGGGCGATGCGTGCGCCGACCTCCGGAGGAACTTTGGTTGAGAGGTGTGTGACATCACTGCTGGTTGCTGTGGAACATGAAGCTTGTGGTACCGTTGTTCTGAAACTTACAATGAAATGTATTAGCAGAATGCCTGCACAGTTTGTCAAAACATTTTATATAAAAAGTTTCCCTTAAATAAGTTATAGGGCTCTAATAGTTATATTGCAGATTATGGTTATTCAAAATGAAATTGGTTATTTAATTCCTGATTTGTTTTATATTTACTTGGGTGTGGCGTAGGGTTGGGTGTGTCTGACCTTAGAAGTTTATATATTTAAACGCGAGTTAAAGCATATTTATTTTTAAACTGTCGTCAATTATTCTCTCGGGCGGTATAGGAATACCACCTTAGGTTACAATGTTATAGTTATGTTACGCTTGTAAATCTAGTTCTTAGTTAATGCCTATTTTCATACATGATTTTTTTTCTTTTTCAGAAAATAAATGATTTTAGTAAGCTGTGTGCTCTGATAAACTCATAATTATTAAAATGTTAATATGTACGCTGGACATCAACACATACCATAAGTATTATAAAATTACATTAATTATTAAAAAGTTAAGATTGTAATGAAGAGGAGCAAAACGCATAGCATGTTAACAAAGCCGAGGGATATCAACACNGTTACGCTTGTAAATCTAGTTCTTAGTTAATGCCTATTTTCATACATGATTTTTTTTCTTTTTCAGAAAATAAATTATTTTAGTAAGCTGTGTGCTCTGATAAACTCATAATTATTAAAATGTTAATATGTACGCTGGACATCAACACATACCATAAGTATAATAAAATTAAATTTATTATTAAAAAGTTAAGATTGTAATGAAGAGGAGCAAAACGCATAGCATGTTAACAAAGCCGAGGGATATCAACACNATTATTAAAAAGTTAAGATTGTAATGAAGAGGAGCAAAACGCATAGCATGTTAACAAAGCCGAGGGATATCAACACATAGTATAAGTAAAACAGAACGACACTTATTATGCCAATAGAATATAGCAGAGAGGAAAAGAACATATATGAGTAATTAAAGACAGAATAATCACACTTCCACTTTCACACAAAGAGGTGGCATACAGGGGTTCGGGAAATCTGCACTCAATGACTTACTCCCTGGAGGTCAAAAACGAAAGTACCCTCGTGGTATACTTTAAAAGTACTGTGTAGTAGAGAAAATACCCACAGCAAAAATCAAATTGCACCCCTACTACCTGACCTCTGTCAAGGCTAGTAGAGCACAGAAAAAATAGGCCCCTCTAGTCGGGTCACAACTCCGCCAGAAGACCAAAGATTGCTCCGCGTCTCACGCGAAACGAAAGGTGTGACCTCCTGGTTAAGTACTCTTTACAATTGGGTGGATGTGGGTAAACCATGAACGGACAAACACAGTCGAAGTGGGTGTGTCTGAGGCACTATTCCCATTTCGTTAAATACCCTTAACATTGCACACAATTAATCCTTCTCACGTCAGGTTCAGCAGTATGCGCATAAAAACAATACAGTATGACTGGCATGGTGTGTCGCTAGAACGTTCGAAAGCCACGAGGATTGGCTAAGTCCTCGGATCACAGAAATGCGTAAACCCAACAGAATTCATTCTTCCCGTTTCCTTATAGCACAGGTTTGTGGGACATACGTCAAAATATTGAAAGTATGAGAAATTTAAAACTAGAATAGTAAACTTAAGTTTAAAAACGGGTGTGGCAGAATAAAATTGCGTGGCGCACTTTTGCACGCGACTTCGCAACACAGCGGCGCTCGTGATGCGGAGAAATGCTGACAAGGTAATGTGTCGTTTCGGCAATTTCTAACTGCGCGCTCAGCGGCGCTTCAGCTGCGAGGAAGTGCTGACGAAGGAATATGTCGTCTCGGCACTTCGATCAAAGACATATATATCGTCCTTCCGCTTGGTAACTCATAACGCAATACGGGCTTTCTATCAGCGTACAAAAATTGTCATAGTTAACTGACATTCCTTATTACTAACCATGATATGAGAAGTTTCTTAAATATATAGTATATATATGCTGAGGGTAAAGTTGAATAAAATATATATTTATTTTATCTGCGCACAGTAATAGCTAACTACGTACAATATGGTGTACTGCATGGAGTTTATTAAAATTAGCATGAGTTGAAAGTTACTGTACTGAAAATGCTTACAGGAGTACGAATTACTATCACAGTAATAGTTAAATTGCAAATAACTATATCCAGCTCACACAGGTTATCTACATATTAATTTATATTACTAGCTTGGTAAAGCTGAAATAAATAGTTTACATGTGAATATACGCTACTTGAGGGACTTGCGGTTTACACGGAAATTCTTTACATTTAATTACCGATTGTTATTTAGGTTTCAAATAATTGCTTTAAGTGTTAAGATATTGGGCTGTAAAAAGTAAATTATTATTAAACATAAGGCATTTTAAAAGTAGATATTATGAAATTATTTTAATTGTACTGCAACTTTAAAATTTTAAGGTTAAAAGCGGATGTGGCTGAAAGTGTGCTATTATTATTACGGAAACTAGCGTGGGTGGGTAGGGAATTTATTTAAATGGGGGTGGATGGTAGAGAAGCTGATGCAAGGCAGCGAGAGGGTAGGGAGGAACCAAACCTCCACTATTGTTACGAACAAGCTTTTCGACCAATTCGTACTTGAAAGTATTTAGGGACGTAGCTCATAAATAACTCATGATTCGGTAGAGCACAACAGTATAAGATGAGTTTTATTAACATTAGAATTTTACAATAACTATTTATGTTGCCATTGATCGGGAAAGCTTTAAATTTAATTTAAGATTATTCATTATTTAATTACTTTATGATTCACACCATCTTAATTAAACCTAACTGGAAAGTCGTCACCTTGTTAATGTTGCCGGAGGCTGATTCTACGAACCGGTTAACGCCGGCCGGACACACCCATCTTCCTGACAACAGACGACAGACGCTGGTCGAAAGCCGCGCGTTCCGGGTGTTACGCCGGCCTATATCAAGCGCGTGATTGTGTGGCCCCGCTCAGTGACCGGTGGAGGGGATTTCTGCAACGGTCTTGTTTCGCAAGGATCGACGACCAAATGGTGTCGTTGCAATCTCGCTCATTTCCAGGTTTAATGTTTAAAGGTGTGATCAGGCAAGCCGTTCAGCTAAGGCCTGATCACACCATAACAANCGCTCATTTCCAGGTTTAATGTTTAAAGGTGTGATCAGGCAAGCCGTTCAGCTAAGGCCTGATCACACCATAACAATCAGCTTCTCTACCATTCACCCCCATTTCAATAAATTCCCCACTCACGCTAATTCCCGTATTAATAATAACAAAATTTCAGCAACGTCCACTTTTAACATTACAACATTTAGCTTTTAAGTAGCTGTATAATTAAAATAATGTCATAATATCTACNAGCAACGTCCACTTTTAACATTACAACATTTAGCTTTTAAGTAGCTGTATAATTAAAATAATGTCATAATATCTAGTTTTAAAATTTTTAAGATTTTACAGCCCAATATCTAAACTTACAAAGCAAATATTTGAAACCTAAATAACAAATGTAATTAAAATATAAAGAATTTCAGTATGGACCGCANAGCAACGTCCACTTTTAACATTACAACATTTAGCTTTTAAGTAGCTGTATAATTAAAATAATGTCATAATATCTACTTTTAAAATTTTTAATATTTTACAGCCCAATAATTAAACTTACAAAGCAAATATTTGAAACCTAAATAACAAATGTAATTAAAATATAAAGAATTTCAGTATGGACCGCAAGTCCATAGTTGCGAATATTTTCCTCAGCAATGCCATTCTAGTAATTAAAATAACATATAGATCACCTGTGTGCGCTGGACGTAGTTATTTGAAATGAATCTATTACTATGATAGTAATTCATAATCTCGTGACAATTTCCATTAAAATAACATTCAACTCATGCTAATTGAATACATTCCATACAAGACATAATAATGTAGTAATATATTACTGTGCTCGGATAAAGGTATAGGATTTTATTATATTCTCCCATCAGTCAACATATCTGTAAGAAAAATGCATAGAAATAAGATATGCCAGTTAACTACGAGATTTTTGTATGTATTACATTATAAGTGGCCATATTGAATGACGAGCAGTCGCAACTAAATGCCAGGTGATGCGACCCAGTTGCAAGGTGCCGAGGCAACACATTCCCGCATTAGTCTTCTCAGCGGCTCGAGCGCCGCTGTGTTGCGAAAACGCATACCAGCCCGCACCACGCAAATACTTCCTATTGCCCACTTTATACTTTACTTCTGTAGTTCTAGTTTTCAGTTCCTCATACTTCCAATATTCTCGTACACTTCCCACTATCTATTGCCCAACGGACACGGGGCAGAATGGATTTCGTTGGGTTCATGCATTATTGTAATTCACGGACTTTGCCCATTACCCGGGGCTTTCCGATGTGCTGATTTCCACACCAGTCCTGAAGTGGATGCGCAGACGGCTAAACATGTCGTGAGAAGATATAACTGTGTGCGATGTCAAGGGTATTTAACGAAATGGGAATAATGCCCGAGACACGCCGACTTCGACTGTGACTGTCCGCTCACGGTTTCCCACATCCACACAATTGTCAAGAGTACTTACTCAGGAGGCCAAACCTTTCGTTTCGCGTGAGACGCGGNCACGGGGCAGAATGGATTTCGTTGGGTTCATGCATTATTGTAATTCACGGACTTTGCCCATTACCCGGGGCTTTCGGATGTGCTGATTTCCACACCAGTCCTGAAGTGGATGCGCAGACGGCTAAACATGTCGTGAGAAGATATAACTGTGTGCGATGTCAAGGGTATTTAACGAAATGGGAATAATGCCCGAGACACACCGACTTCGACTGTGACTGTCCGCTAANCCGAGACACGCCGACTTCGACTGTGACTGTCCGCTCACGGTTTCCCACATCCACACAATTGTCAAGAGTACTTACTCAGGAGGCCAAACCTTTCGTTTCGCGTGAGACGCGGAGCAATCTTTCAGCCTCTGGTGGAGTGGTGACCCAACCAGTGAGGCCTTTCTTCTGTGCTCTACTGGCCTTGAAAGAGTTCAGGCAGTAAGGGTGCAATCTGGATGTGTTGGACTTTTGCTGTGGGTCCTTTCTATACTACACAGAACCTTAAAAGTATACCATGAGAGTACTTTCGCTTTTGACCACCCTGTTGTAAGTCATTGCGTGCATATTTTCCCTAATCCCTGTATGCTACCCATTTGTGTGGAAGTAGAATTGTAATTAGTACCAACTTAATTAATTGTGTTCCTTTATGCTATCTTCTATTTGCATATTCAATGTCATAATGTATTACTTATACTATGTGTTGTCCCTCGGCATTGGTAACATTTTATTTTTGTGTAGAAGTACTATTACAGGTACACTTTATCTACACGTTATTCTGCTCTTTATTACTATCTTAACTTTTAAGTAATCATTGTCATTATGTTATACTTATAATGTGTAGGTGTCCAGCACACTTATTGATATTTTAATAATTAAGAGTTTTATCCATGCACTAAGCTAACTGCAATTAATTATTTTCAAAAAAAAAAACATGTATGAAAATTGGTATTTGTATAACCGTCCCCATTTGTAGACATTGCTTAAGAAATGGATTTTAAACAGAAACATAAGTAAGCAAGCATTAAGATTTTATTGCCCGAGAGTATAATTGATGAAGTCTATTCAGAAATAAATGAACTTTTAACGCACGTCGTAACATGCAAGCTTCCAAGTTCGGACACATCCAGAAATATTATAAGCCCATATATACATATAATAAGACCATAATAAAACTAACAATTGNATAATAAGACCATAATAAAAGAATTTTAAATAACCCTACTCCTCATAAACTATTAGGGTCATATAATTTCCTTCAAGTTCAATTTTACTGCAAATTAGGTGTTTAGATAAGCTGTGAAAACATTATGTTAATACATTCCCTTGTAGGTTTCAGAACAACGGTACAGCATGTTCATGAACAGCAGCAACCAGCAGTGACGTCACATCTTCTCATCCAAAGTCCGTCCGGAGGGCGGCGCAAGCAATGTCCACGATAGCAGAGGCAGCAGGTCCCCTGTTCTGACGTCACACACAGCAATGTAAAGGCGCGCACTTCCATTACACTTCCTTAGCTCTATCGTTTAACGCAGCTAGCGAGTCGTACACAGGTAACCAGACGTTTACTTATTTTTTATACACCACTTACACTGCACCCTGCAGCTAACAGTAAAACTTACATAACCACTTTACTCTAAAAATGTATTAGTGCTTAACAAAAAAAAATCAAGTTAAATATATTAAGATTACCGATAGGAGGCCTCCAATGGAATATATATATATGTTTATAATTTAAATTAATTTAAAGATTAAAAAGAATTTGAGAAGAAAAAAAAATCATATTTTAATGATAGCAACAATAAAAATATTAAAAGTAAAAAAAACTACTACATTAAAACAGTCTACGAATGAAACAGTGAATGGTTTACGTCAATTTTATGATAAAGAGTGGTATCATTTATACTAATTTATAGTTATGTGGCCACACAAGAACATGTAGTTATGACATCACATTTTTCATATTGAATTTTAATATTTTCATTCTTGTATAAATAAGAAACTTTGTTGTAAAATTTAAAAGAATTATTTACACATTTAATTATTATTAGACAAATATTTTGTTGTCAAAAATGTTAACATTTGTTACATCTAACATTTGTTTTGTTATTTTTAGATACAAGTGTATATTAGAATATATTTACAAATATTATGTTACTTTAAGTATCCCTCCAATTACCCTCTTACATATTGAAACGTAGTTGAAAAGCAGCTGCAGCTTTGTTTTATTTTCATAATTAACGTAAGTTTAAATAATTAATTTAATAACATGCTATGTTATGATACCATCCTATCACTATCCTAACCACCATGATGTCAGTATGACTCATTATGTAATATTATCACATCACTGCTTTTACAGTGTATAAACTAACATGTATTTCATTTCTAGGAATTGTAGTTTTATGTATAAAACATAAACAAAACAATCAATGTACCGGGGTGAGAGCACTTAAAAATTCCAACTAAAATTGACCTACCCTCATCTGTTATTTGAATGAGAGGCATTTTTTATAAAAGATAATACCTAAACTAAGAAATCGCGCCTAGGTTGCCTAATCATTTCCTGGCCAGGCTACCCTTAGTTCAATAAAAAATTTATTTTTTTTAATGCTCCCCTCGTTTGTTATTTCAAAAATTTCTTACCAGTCGCTAGTACAATAAATAAGTAAAAATAAAAGTATTTGGTTGCCTATATGATGCTTGGCCCTACTACTAAGTTGCAAGGTATAAACCGGTGAGTTTGCATTATTAATTTGCTCTCATATGTTATTTAATTGAAATGTATATAAAATTGAAGGTAATTCTATTGCGAACACGATGGTATTAGGTTGCCTAAGCAAAAGTGGTCCAGACTCACGGTTGTCGAGCTCCACAAATGACCAATAAATAACCCCTCCTGCTCCAAAAATGACTAATAACTGACCCCTCCTGCTTCACAAATGACCCCTAAATGCCCCCTGATTGTGGTGCATGCGGTGCGGATTGTGGTGCAGGCGGTGCTAATTGTGGTGTGCGCGGTTCTGAATGTGGTGTGCGTGATGCTGATTGTGGTGAGTGCGGTACTGATTGCGGTGCGTGCGCTGGTGATTGTGGTGCTGATTGTGGTGCTGATTGTTGGAAAGTCTGCGAGATTGATGGAAAGATTGATGGAAAGACTACTCCTGCAGACTGACTCCTGCATGTGAAGTCTGAATGCCAGCATGTGATTGGTTAGCTGCAATCACATGGAAATTCGGTGATTGGTTGGTCGATGTCCGCACGATATTTAAAAGGCATATAATTAAAATTAATTTAATTAAAAAGTATTGTATTTAGTGCTATTGTACTGTATCTACAAATATAAAATTAAATGAAAATGATCATGACAGCTGATCCTCAACGAGTCACCTAAAGTGTCCAATGGCTCGAAAATGTCCTCTCGGGGGCTCGCATTTGCAGATGGGGGGCTCAGTGCTTTTGTGAGTGATAAATGGCAAATTTTATTAGGAAAAGGGAAATAATAGGAATTCTGAGTGTTTTTAAGGGAAAAATGGGAAATGTTTATTGAAAAACGGGAAAAAAATTAAAAATTGTGGACGGTTAATGAATCCTACCCAGGAATCATGCTCCAGAAGGAAGATAATCTTACTTCTTGTATGTTTTTTTTAAATTTTAGTTTAATTGGGGTTATAGGATTATTATTATTATAGATGAAACTTATGAATACACTTCATTAAACCTTCAAACCCGATGCAATGATGAATATGTGAAAACAAAATGAAAGACTTAAAAACAAAACGAAAGAATGAACATTTATGTTGCATATTAAAATAGTATTATAACAGACGAAAATCACATTTCAAAATATGTTTTAATGGGTTTTATTTGTTTATGCCTTGTTATTTCATTTCATACATCTTGTATAAATGATAGACCAGTAAAAAAACAAATCATTGTTAAACAGCGAATATAAAGGTTGATGAATCAGTGGAAAATGTCACTAAATCAATAAGTAAAGGAAAACTGGAAATTTTTAATTTTTCTAATTCGTCAATTAAATTGTTTGAAGCGACTACTAAATATGTCAGGTTCAGTTAACTTATTTGAACAAAGAAAATTTTTCTCTTTCATTTTAAGAATGTAGATGTTCTTAATGCATGATCTCACAACACAGGGAACTAACAAGCAACTTAACGAGATTCCTTAAATCTGAAGGATTTCTTTTTTAAACAATAGTATGTTACAAGAATACTTTGCTCCACAAAAAAAGGAAGAAAAGAAGGTAAGGTAAGTGTAATTTTACTGAACGACAGCGTGCTTTCAAAAAATTCCATAGATTAATTTTGCAGTTGCCTTGCATAAACTTAGGCCTAGCCTTTTCAAGACCTCTTTAAGGCACATGTACGTATAGGCTGTTATCGTTTATTTGAGTACTTTTGAAAGCACTTCATTCAGATCTACATTGCTATTCATTTTGTATTCTTCTACCATATGTTAAATTTTCTTTGCCATCGGCGTAATGACTTTATTCAAGCATCAGTCAAGCGAAATCTCGAATTTGTTAGGAAACTAAAGGTGTTATTTGTATGCCATATCCTAGGTCTACCCTACTTTGTAAACAGTGAAAATCGACTTCATTTTCCATAAGTTTAATTATTACATCAGCAATACAAAGTCAAGATTTTGAAATATTTCGTAGTCAATTTAACTGCAGTGAATCTTCGTGGCACTGTGCACGGTAGCATCTATGAATTGAGATGCAGTTTTTATTTCAAATGTGGATTTTAAAACTGCTTGCTTCACTGCGAACAGTTTATTTTTTATCTGTGCTGTGGATCTGCGTTGTCGTTCCTACGAAGTCATGTGGCGAATAAACAACTTATGATATGGTATGTCGTGGCGTAATAGAATAAGCGTCTTGGACAATCGTGAATGAGGAAATAATTGGCCACGGCCTGTAGTAAGGAACTATATCAGCATTCGCCTGGAGTGATTTAGGAAAACCATTGAAAACCGAAATCAGGTTGGCTGGTCCTTTAATTGAATGAGAGTCGCCCCTAATGCTGGTCCAGTGTGTTAAAACTACGCCCGCTCACTCGGTACTGTGATGTATCGCACCCACTTACAGATACACACTAACTCAATGTATGGACACGGAACTGTAACGTAGAGTTTTTAGTCAACTATTACGTTGGTTTCCTGTTGTCATAAAGACAATGTAATTTTTTTTTGTGAAACTGCGTAAAAATGTTGCTCATAGAAAATTACAAATTTGTAACGTCACTGAAAGGTCATTACCATAGCCATGTTTGTTTAAAAAAAATTATAGCTACATGTTTTATCAAGTAAGTTGTATATTAAAAAAGTTTTGAAATTTCTTCGATTTTTGTGGCACCTAACTTTCAAACTGCTAAAATTAACTAGACACGTAGTATGGTTATGTAGGTAATTTATTTACATAGAATTTGTCAGTGCACGAATGCTGTTGAAAGTACATAGAGTACAATAATACTTTAAAAAATGCAGAGGAAATAGCTTGCATTTTTTGGCGAATATATATATAAATTAAAATTTAGTTTGGAAGTGAAAAAAAATCACAAAATTATTAATATTCCTTCCTGCAAGGAGGTGCGTGGTAACACAACGCTTAAAAAA
>NQII01006346.1:93560-117354 GCA_002778355.1 Clitarchus hookeri
CACCTCGACCCTCCCCTCTCTCCAGGCAGACCCACTCGCCACCTAGTCGTTCTCCTACCCTGGAAGCCGGGTAATGATTGACAGCGGCGAGACCTGGCTCACGTCAAAGCCCCTCCTCCGCAACCCTTATTGAGAAGTCGATGAGTGTAGAGGTTGCGCAAGAATATTCTGGGAACTAGAACCCTAGGCGCAACGCGGCATTTAGAGAAATTTCTGGGTGATGGTCTACGACCCTATAAATACAAGCCACAGGTGGACTGTTGGCAGTCTTTGCAGAAGTCTTCTGGCTGAGTGTGGTAATTAGGACATCGGTGAAGAGGACGGATGACGACGGGAGATTAATAGGCGACAACGGAGGTGTTTGTGGTGTGAATGGTTGAGAGGGCGTGAAACCCGGCGAGTGAAGGCTACTGTGCATGAGGGCGCTCGGAGAACTCTAGAAGATTGCGGACTGGTCGGACATGGACTAAACTGAGGAGGGAGAATGAATGAACATGTAATACGGATTTTGTTGTGAAAATTGGAACTAACTAACATGGAAAAATAATTTATAAAATTTTTGAATAGGTTTTGATACACTGTATGTTAGGACTAATTTTTAATTATTATTACTGACATTAATTTATTTGAGGTAATTGTAAATTGTATTGATTAAAATCATTAATTGTAAACAGCCAGTGATATCAATTTATTGTGAGAAGCTGAGTCCAGAGAATTTTGTTTGTAGTTACCGTTAATATAATAAGTAAATTATTAATAACACTTTTATTTAATTAAGACCTCCATCCCTTTACTAACTTGGTTTAAATCATTAACTTTTGACAAAATCATAACAATATTCAGCATTATTTTACCGACTTTATTATATCTATAATCTTGGAAAGCAGTATATTTTTTTCTCTTTAAATTTTTGTTAAGCATATAAGAAGTAAAATATCTTACTGCGTTGGCAACTTTATCTTCCCTTTCAATACACATTCTTTTAATTGAAGATCTAAGCTATATTTTTTTATCGTTACACGATCGCATACAAGTAAGAAGTAAACATAGCATTTTGAAGTTTCGGAACATTTACGTAACTGTAACATTCTTTCAAACATTAAGTAAGTAACCGCTATTCACATTCTGCGAGAAGGGAGATATTTTCAATATATTTAATATATAGCGTTGGAGTGTAGATCGTACACCTTTGAAAACAAATAAATACTTTGAGGAAGACTGTTGAGACTATACACGGTTTTAACTTAGTGATCACATTTTGTTGAGTTCTTGTCGAGAAGGGGTTGGAATAACAGCGGTGCGTAAAATAAAGAAAGGGAAGAAGTCGATTTGAAAGCAAAATGTTTCATTTCCAAAGTTCCGGGACGTTTACGGTTGTTTTCCCCCAGCTTCCTAATAAAATTAAGTTATGAAAATTTCACAAAGATGTTCCCCTCGTAGTTTCTTCGCCACCCGTGGAGGAAACCANCCGTAATGGATTTCCTGAGAGAGAAGAAAGAAGGGGGGTGTTTTGGAGAAGGGAAAATTTTTTTTTTATGTGCCGCCCCGCTCCATTCCAAGACGGCGGGGTTAATTGCGTGAAACTTAACTCCGTGCGCGCACAAGCCCCCACCCCCTCCCACTCCTTCCACCAGCCTTCCACTGGAATGGGATTTTGGATGGACGGGAACATTGTATCTTATGTGAACGTCAAGTTGAATGGAGATTCGGTTAGCGCAGCCGGCAAGCCGAAGTGCATGATAACTTTTTTTTCCGCTAGGGAGCTTGAATATTTCTGTCTACGCTCGTAGCGCGATCTTCCGCACGTCCGAAATATGATACTCGAAAAGAATGTTTCGAGATTGATGTTTATTTTTTTAAACTAGTTTTATATGAGGTTATACTATTGTAAAGCTTATATTTAAAACAAGGCCATTCAAAGTAGTGGTAATCAGTTTATTACTGAGTACAACACTCAAATATTGCAATCGAGTTGAGAACGAAAAGTAAACCAAATACACTGCTTGAAAACGGAAGCATCTTAAGATAATTTAAATGGTCAACAAAAATTTGTGTTAGTTGCTTAACGAACCCGACGACCGAGATCACCAAAGTTCTAACCTCGCAACCTTAAGGTTCCGGCTGAACCAAGGAAGTCCTTAGGCGTCAGCTTATATTGGTTGGTTTTATAGTTCTATCCAGATTGCCTTGCCAGCATTAGTCGAGAATGTTAATGGGAAACAATCAAAAAACATTTGTGCGTACTTGTGTTATTCCGGCAGAGTTATATTTTCACTTCGGTGAGCGTACTTCTGACTTAAAGTTCTGTATAGTCGTCATGTTTATAACAATGTTCTTAAATGAGCAACTCTACTCTAATGCACCTTATGTAGATTTTCATAATTATTCTTTTACAGTTAGTGGTATGATGGCAATCAGTTCATTGTATTTTACTGAAATATTCTAATAATTAAAATGTATCAAAACATTTTATTCGATTCTATTACGTCTAAATATTACTCAATTACTTCAAAATATGTGTGTAGTGGAACCTCGGTTGAGGTAGTTTGAAAGCTTTTGTTAATTTCTTGTTTGTATCTAAGTTTTCCTCTTAAAACCTGGAAGGAAGCAGAAATAAATATTAGCGAAAAATACAGGTTTTTTTATTTAAGTACTTTACGTACCTATTAGTGCTATTAGTGGTACTGGGGACTACGTTCTACTTTGTTCTGGTAGGGAGAAAAGAGCCACACTTTAAAATTTGAGGTAAATTATTGGCAAAAAATTTTGTGTATATTTTAATACTTAAAATTTATAATTTACAATCGTTTGTTTATTTCTAACAGTGAATAAATAGACGGGTTAGCGACTATATGTAACCAAGTTCTACGTACCTTATGTAATGGAAGTTCTCTCCGTTCATATTTCCTGTACGTCAGTCGACAACAACACATAGGTATGAAGACAAAATAAGAGACACGTAACGTTCTCTTTAATGTAAGAGGCCTCAGTACTTGATAGGCCACGTGATATTCTGTGAACATGCTTACACTCGGAATTGCTACGGTGCTAAATATTGTTTGTCTTTCTAAGCGTCTGGCAAGTTAAACAGCGGTCCCTGATAGGCTAACAATGTTCTGGCGCAAGAGTTCTATTTATACTGAATTTCATATAACTTGAGTAAATTTTTACAGACATTGCGACCAACCCACGCAGCATGTAAACAGTAAACGCCTCAATTTGCAAAATAATGTATCAGCTGATAGTTGTTGGATGACGTGTTGTTATGTTGGGGGTCCTTGCGATGATTGTAAATAATAATATTACCAGTACTTTAAAATTATAATTTTGAAACTTTACTGATAATTACACTTATTGTTTAATTTAATGCTTTTATAATAATGTACCATTTTTTGAGCTATAAAGCATGGGCTTTAAAAACATTTTGAAATATTACAGTAGAGGATGCGTACATTAGGCTGGTCACACACCGGTTAGACAAGACAAGACAAGACAAGGCAAGACAAGACAAGACAAAACACCTTTAGACAAGACATCTTTATTCACATGATGGTAACGCACACCAGTTACTCATAGACAAGATGTCAGACAACAAAGTTATGATGGGTGCACTCACGATTTGGGAGTGGATATGTAACCAGGAAATAGGAAATAGGAGATATTGGGTTCATCCATATAATAGGAGGTGGAAAGAAAACAATATGTTAGAAAATTTAGTTCTTGAGCTGAGAGGTAATGAAGAAAAATGTCATAGTTTTACGCGATTAACACAAGAAATATTCGACTATCTGCAGGAACTTATACAAGATAGAATTGCAAAAAATGACACGAATTATAGGAGATGCTTATCTACTGCAGCGCGACTATTAATCACTTTGAGGTAAGTTAAACAACTTTATTTCAGTAACTATTGCAATTTAATTTTGTTTCTTAAATGTCTTGCACAAGAATTTCTCAGATTTGTCCATTTCTGTTTGCAATCATTCTCTGAAAAACAACGAAAAAAGGTATTAATAGCTTTTGTATATTAAATTATTGTACATATATGAGAGAAATTAAAAAATATATATTCAATACAATATGTCTTCAAAATATAATTTTATCACTATCCTGTGTTTACAGATTCTTAGTAACTGGTGCTACATTTGCAGCCATACACTTTGAATTTAGAATTGGTGCCACAACAATCGGCTGTGTTGTAATGGAAACGTGTAAAATAATATGGGATGTCCTTAAACCTGTCTACATGAAAACTGAATATTCGCCTTCGGAATGGGAGGTTATTGCAAACAAATTTGGGAGATTGTGGAACTTTCCTCACTGCGTTGGTTGTATTGACGGTAAACATATAAGAATTAAAAAAACTCCCAACTGTGGCTCGCAGTATTAAAATTACAAACGGTTTCATTCAATTGTACTTCAAGCTGTTGTAGATGGCGATGGTTACTTTTTATTTGTGGACGTTGGAGATTATGGACGCGCAAGTGACGACGAAGTATTTTGCCAAACAGATTTTGGAACGAAGATATTAAACAATGAACTGAATCACCCTAAACCCTGTCCTCTACAAGATGGCGAAGAGACGGATATTCCATTTGTCTTTTTAGGTGACGAAACATACCGACTACATAAAAATGTTATGAGGCCGTTTTCTAAAAGGAGATTAACGTCTGATGATTTCAGGATACATAATTATAGACACTCCAGGGCAAGAATAATAGTATAATGCACGTTTGGAATACTACGAGCAAGATTCCGAATTTTTGCTAATGAAATAAGTGTTGCTCCTGATAAAGTATATGCCATTGTAATGACAGCATGCGTACTTCACAACTTCATAAAATAGAAACAGTGCGGTTACTTGGATAATCAAATGTCTCAAAAATGATGTCACGTGCTACCCTTCTGTATTCCCCTGCTCAGACTGAACCGTCGTTCTCGGATGTGTTATTCAAGAGGCTCGTAACACTAGAATTGTAAATACTTTGGAAATCAAAACTACATCTCGTATTATTCCTACAATGTTAGGGCATTCAAAAGGAAAAGCGGCAGTTCAGTTAAAAGTGTGTCTGATAGTACATAACTAGGGAGAGAATTTTCAGTGGCATTCGGTAGTTGAAAGAGAAGGCTTTCTCGCGTGTTTGTCCCCCAAGGCAAATTTTTCGTACTGTATAGAATTTGGACATATTTATGTAAACGTAAATTGATAAAAAATCTGCGTGCTAATTATTTCGACGTCTTTAATATAATAATCACTTGTTGAAGTCATACAATATACACTGGAGAGCAAAAAAAAAAAAAACTTGTATAGGCGTGCGTACGCAAATAACAGAGGTATGGAACCAATCAGAGTAACGCGATGCGATAGGCAGTGCCTATATAAGAAAACAATCGTCTAGAAAAGTTGCTACATCGGTTACTGCTGCTACAATTGCAGGTTATCAAGATGTCAGTGAGTTTGAACGTGGTGTTATAGTTGGCGCACGAGAGATTGGACATAGCATCTCCGAGGTAGCGATAAAATTTGGATTTTCGCGTACGACCATTTCACGAGTGTACCGTGAATAATGGGAATCCGTTAAAACATCAAATCTTCAACATCGCTGCGGCTGGAAAAAGATCGTGAACAAACGGGACAAACGATGACTGACGAGAATCATTAAAAGTGACAGACGTGCAACCCTTTCTCAAATTGGCGCAGTTTTCGATGCTTGGGCATCAACAAGTGCCAGCGTGTGAACTATTCAACGGACCATCATTGATACGGGATTTCGGAGCCGAAGGCCCACTCGTGTGCCGTTGTTGACTGCATGACACAAAGCTTTACGCCTCGCCTGGGGCCGCCAACACCGCCATTGGATTGTTGATGACTGGAAAAAGGTCGCCTGGTCTGATGAGTCTCGTTTCCAATTGTATCGGAAGGATGGACGTGTACGGGTTTGGAGAAATCCTCATGAATCCATGGACCCTACATGTCAACCGGGGACTGTTCAAGCTGGTGGAGGCTCTGTCATAGTATGGGGCGTGGGCAGTTGGCGTGAAATGGGACCCCTGATACGTCTAGAAACGACTTTGACAGGTGACAGATACGTAAGCATCCTGTCCGATCACCTCCACCAATTAATGTCCATTGCGCATTCCAAAGGACGTGGACAATTCCAGCATGACAATGCGACACCTTACACGTCTAGAGTTGCTACCGAGGGGCTCCAGGAACACACTTCTGACTTTAGACACTTCGATTGGCCACCTGAATCACCAGACATGAACATTATTGAGCATATATAGGATGCCTTGCAACGTGCTGTTCAGAAGAGATCTTCACCGCCTCGCACCCCTATGGATTTGTGGACTGCCTTGCAGGATTCGTGGTGTGAATTGCCTCCTGCATATCTTCAGACATTTGTCGAGTCCATGCCACGTCATCTTGCGGCACTTCTGCGTACTCAAGGAGGCCCTACGCGATATAAGGCATGTGTACCCGATTTTTTTGGTTCTTCAGTGTAGTATTTGCGAACTAGATAGCACCGATTAACTTGCTTGTGTCTCTATATTGTTAAATGAATTTTTTAATGGCTAGAGGTAATTTTTAACAGTAAAAGTTGTTATAATAATTGCTCGTTTTTAAGGATAAATAAATAGAAAGGTATTTCCCACATTTTCAAGTATACAGAAAACTGCAGAACAATTAATATAGTGTTTTTGTACATTGTGTGAAGAAACTGACAGTAGTACGATTATTATGAGTCTCGGGCAACGGCGTCTGGCGTAGGAGCTAGGAGCAGGCGGACGCCATATATAATTTCCGTTTTTCCCGTTTTTCGTTGAAAATTTCTCTTTTTTCCCTTGAAATTGTATATTTTTCGACTAAAAATTCCTTTTTCCCTGAAAAAGCACCGAGCCCCTCATTTGCAAAGAAACAGCCCCTTTTTTGAAAAAGCAAGGCATTACAATCATTTGGGGGGCTCGTTTTTACCCATGACCTTGGCCTATGACTAGAGACCCAGAAATTTCGTGGGTTCATTCGGTCAAAAGCTAGACTCGACAATCCTTTGTGTACTTGAGCCACAGTTAGTTGATCATTGGTTGTTGCTATAGTAACCACTGATCAGGTAAAACAGGATTCGTTCCTTGTTTTCCCTACAGGTTCGTTATTGGTCGAAAGTCGTCCGGGGCATGTATAAAAAACTGTGGTGGTCCAATAGAAGCGAAACTCCGTGGTACACGCGGATAAAGTTTAACTTGTCCTTAAATGAACTCGCGAAATTTCCGGGTCTCTACCTATGACCTGTACCTTGACCCTGTGCCAGAAAACTTGTATCACATTGAAACTAAAAAATTCGAATAATCACAAAAATTCTTAATACTTAAAAAAATTCATAAAAAGGTCTGGGGTTCGATAAGAGGTGGATCTACTAAGCTCCCGACACGACCGACCCTTGCCAGGCTGGCCAGTGTCCATCTCTTCCACAATTTTGAATGTCGGTGACCTTGACCTCAGTGACCTTTAACCTTTAAAACCCAAACAGTACACAAAAGTCCAACAATAAAAAAAATCGAAAAAAATTAAAAACCTAGGTAAAAGTTTTACTGACACAAACCGACTTCCACCTTAGATCCAGGTGACGTTTACCTTGACCCAAAACTTTGGAATTTGATGACTTTGAAAACAAAAAAATTCACTTAATAGTTTTCAAAATTTCCAAAAAAATTACATAAAACACTAAAAATAATTTTAAAACATATAAAATTGTATTTTAAATGTATTACAATTTTTATTAACAATGAAAATTTTAAATATTTTGGTTTAGAGGGGACGTGGGACTGGAACCGACCAGCCTCCCAGATATGATCACACCCAACCGCCATATTGAATCCAAGTTACCTTGAATTTGACCTTGACCCTGTGACCTTGTATTACCTTAAACCCAAAAATCACACAATTCTCCAAAAAAAGATAATCATTAAAAAATTTGAAATAATTAGAAAAAAATTATTAAAAATTTTATTTAAAATAAATTACATTTCCAAAGGTTTTGTCTCCAGTGGGCGACTGACCTTCACCAATTCTTCTCATTGGTTAATTAATCGGTTCCCCTCCACTCCATCCATCTATGTTTCTCATTGGTTAATTACTTGTGCTTCACACCCCCTTCATCACACAAACGTGTTTCAATTAGTTGATTACTCACCCTCGTTCTACCCAACACCAATGTTTCTCATTGGTTAATTAGTCCACAGGGTTCCTCTACCCCCCCCCCTCAGTCATTGCTCATTCTGTCGAATTCAATTCACCCACCGTAATCATTTTTTTTCTTTTATCATTTGTTTTCGTTTTCATCACCTAGGTGATTCTAGTGTATTAATTATCGATTTCACCACCAGACGAGATTCCGATTTAGCCACCATGTAGGTGGTTGTCGGCCCTTACCTTGGCCCAAGGTGACCTTTAACCCAAAACATATAGAAAAAATCATAAAATCGAACAAATCCCAAAAATGCAAGCAGGAATTACATTATTGACACAGACTTCCATCTTGGATTCCATTTTGCTTAGTCACCTTTCTATCATGCTAAGTCATCCCATCTCATCTGAACTCCATCCACTATCTCATATTTTATCCATTATTTGTTATTCCACGTCTGCCATCTTAGTTTCCATCACTACCGCCATCTTACATAACATCGTCACCATGTTTCGCACTTTCTTAAGCTGTCATTCCATGTCAGTCATTTATGAATTCATTTGTTTAAGCTACCAGACAAGATGGCGAAATAAAACATTTTATAATGCTTTGTCATGCCATGTTCACCATCTTAAATTTATTTTTTTTTCCTTAGGGGCCTTCTTCTGATTCCTTATCATTCCTATTTGATTTAGTCACAGACCATTATATTAAATTGTATTCATCCTATACCATGCCACCTCGATTTAGTAGCTTGCTGATTACTCGGTCCCCTTAAACAACCATATTGGATTACAGCACTTCCGCAATCATTGACTATAACATATTATCTTGTCCTTTAACTACCAAGATCTTCAATTTAGTTAGCGATTTCTGTTTACTGGAAATATAACTGTAGTGTATAAGAGCAGGTCCGGGCCTGTAGACATTTATGTAGGACCTCTCTTTGCCATATACTGCACTGAAGTAGGTCGGGTAAGGCTCGACTCAGCTTTCACCCTCCCCTCCCTTCGTGTCTCATGCTCAAATTTCTACTACTTCTACAGCTTACTTCCAAGACTGCTACATCCAACCTACTTAGAATGTATTACAGTACTAATCTGCTCTTATTTGTACGATTCAAGGTATACCTTTGCTATAGTATCGATGATTATGCACATTCAGTGATTGGCCTACCCAAGAAACCTTGAAGTATTAACTTTCAAATCCTCATATTTGCCCACATAGTTTAATTAATTTTTATTATCATGCTCACTTACAGTATAGGCTTGTAGTGGTAGGCCTGAAAGCCAAAGATACGGTATTATCTATATCACAGAATGTAGGCATGCTTGGAAAAGGTTCATCAGTACTAGCGAGAAATAAAGCACTGTCGTTTATTCATTGAAAACGTAAATTTTTTACGTGCATCAGACTACAAACATAAAAAAAACAGAATCCTCACATTCTCCATTGTATACAGCAGTGTCTTTCCAGCAACATACTCACTTTTCACATAATTAATATAATCTACTTATACGCAGCTCAAGACAGTCTATGCTAGCAAGCATCCACCCAGAACCCTGAGCAATACGTTCTTCTTCTTCTTCACGACAAAGTTTTTATTTCAAGGCCTGTACAGCCTCTGGAATGCTATAAACCTGGTACAATGGTTCATTTGCAGTCTTGAATGCCCGCTGGCTGATTTAGTTGGGATTCACGCCCACAGACAACCTCTGCCACATTTTACTTTTTGCTAACAGATGTTTTATGAGTTGTGAGGTGGGTGACAAATATTTTCAACGCGGAAATCAGGAACCATTAAAAAAATATAACATGAAATGTAAAGATTCTGAAACAAAACTATTCTCTGGGAGTATCCCCCATCACCGAGTTGAGAATATCATGAGTCAGGCAAATTGCAAGATTAAAATAACCATTTTTTTAACAGCCACAGTGTAAAACATTTTAGACAACGTAAAATCTACTGTTGAGCTGAGCTTCGTTTGTCAAGTACCGATATCCGTAAACTCTATTTACGAAAAAAAAAAAAAAAAAAAACACTGAAATGTTTTTCGATAAGTATTTACTGCCTAGCGAAGAGCTGTTGACTAATAATTGTTTGCTGTTGATAATGGGTAGTTATTGTCATTATGAAGCCATATAGTGTGAGTACTGTCAGCAGCGAAGGCGTATAAATATCAGACATATTGCAAAAAAATATTCGTGGCCGTTGTTTTTGAAAATACACACTGATGCTAGGAACGAGCGATTTTTTTTTTGGCGATAATCATTATTTGTAACACACAAAATATTTTGATAGCATTTTTTATCAAANTTGGCGATAATCATTATTTGTAACACACAAAATATTTTGATAGCATTTTTTATCAAAACATTTTCGAAGAAATATTTTTTCGAATTTTCTTTCAATGTTAAGAAAAAAAAAAAATTAACATTTATATTGTCTGACAACAGGAAGCCATAGGCCAAAGTAAAACATATAAGGAAATTCGNACATATTGCAAAAAAATATTCGTGGCCGTTGTTTTTGAAAATACACACTGATGCTAGGAACGAGCGATTTTTTTTGGCGATAATCATTATTTGTAACACACAAAATATTTTGATAGCATTTTTTATCAAAACATTTTCGAAGAAATATTTTTTCGAATTTTCTTTCAATGTTAAGAAAAAAAAAAAAAATTAACATTTATATTGTCTGACAACAGGAAGCCATAGGCCAAAGTAAAACATATAAGGAAATTCGNAAAAAAAAAAAATTAACATTTATATTGTCTGACAACAGGAAGCCATAGGCCAAAGTAAAACATATAAGGAAATTCGCTAAAAGCAAAGGAAAACATAAACCCCTGAATATCCCAGAAAGAGCACAGTTGTAGGGGTGGAAAGTCACACATGCGTGGTTCAGCCTACGGCTGGCCATGTAGAAAAAAATTATGGTCTGCATTTACACTTTTATGGCCCGTATTAATAGTCGTGTATAGCACTTGAAGCTGGTTTTGAGGACAGATGTTAAATTAACGCATATTGTGATAATTTGTTTAACTCGCGCAGAAGTATCAACTGCGCGTTTTCACAATTTCGTTCTTCAGATGACCGTTTATTTATAGTTACTGAAACTAGTATCGTGAGTAATAAAAAATCTCTTTTCGCGTAATTAATGTCCGCAGGTGACCTGAGACTCTGACTTCAGTACTGTTTTAGATTATATTTGACATATTTATTTATAGTTAATACTAAAATGTAAGTATTTGCCTTGTATTGTGTGAAAATTATTTTGTTTTTTAACAATCGCAGTGCGTGTAACCATAATTATAACGAAATGGATATTTTCCGACCGATACGACAGCGCATTTGCAATGCTGTATATCACATATCACTACATAAAAGTAATTAATTGATTAATTCCCTGTTTTGGTTGGAAGCATAATTTACGACAATGCTGTTTCGATAATTGTTTTTAGTAATAATTTTCCGAAGTTAACGATTTTCCTGTTTTTACAATAGTTTTTTCACATTTCCAAAATACATTTGACACTTTGTTCAAACTATGATTCTTTGGCAAATTTATTGAAAAGTTATTACAAATATTAGCATTTAGAATGTTATTGCAGATACAGGAATTTTATTCAGAAATGTTAGTGTTATTTATGACGAGAATGTACGTTGTTAATATACGTAACTGCAGCTGTAAAACATCCAAAACAGCATACCTTGTGGCATTGAAATCGAAATCTTGCTCTTTTTGTGCCAAAATTTTGTAATTTTTCCCGTGTTTATTCAGCTTTAATTTGAATCACAAATTATTCTATATTATGAATTTCTATTTTACAAGTAGTATTGTTAATGTTTTTTCAACATCATGTAATTTTTACTTAAAATGCGTTTTTCAGTAAAAGTAATGAGGAAAAAATATTTATGAACACCAAAACAGCGGAGTGTAGCGCCAGAGAAGCATGCATAGGAAAAAAATGCCTTGAGTTTTGCTTTGAAGAGACCTTTGCAAGGATGTATAAAAAAATCTAATAATATAATACCAGTCGAGAAGAGAATCTTGAAAGTAATATCAGCTAGAACATCTCGAGAAGTGATTATTAATTTACGTGCGTCTCAAGACAACAAATTTCATCTCAAGACTATCACGTGAAACATTCTCAAGACGAGGCCTGAGTAACGACTATCAACAGAGCCCCATGTTTTGTGTATCGATGTATAAAGGCATGTGTGCACGTGTACCTTGTAGCGTGTCTACCCACTGTGATTTTCCATTTTATGATAATGTACATTTTAACAGACATGATGATCAAGTAAAAGGCATGTTAATAGTGAAGTCTATCATTTAAAAAGTACTGTATTAGGANATTTTAACAGACATGATGATCAAGTAAAAGGCATGTTAATAGTGAAGTCTATCATTTAAAAAGTACTGTATTAGGAGGAGTGTTCCTGGCATGGAATTGGGTGTACACTTTTATATCAAATGATTGTAAGAATAAAATTTATCACGACTTTATTGTTATGTTTTTCGTTATAGTGCCTATAATATTCAGCATGGGAATGCTACAGTTAAAGAATTCATTTGTTACAGAACACACGTTATACGTATGACGCATCTATCACGNCAGTTAAAGAATTCATTTGTTACAGAACACACGTTATACGTATGACGCATCTATCACGCATCAAGAAATTATAAAAATTTTACTCCGTCCATTTTATTCAAGAACACGCGAATTGGAATGACAGTGCCAGACTAGTTTTCCTGGTGAACAGCTCAGAGCTGCTTCCTGAGGTGTGCATCAAGCCCACAGTTCTGGGAAGGTAATCCTAACTGACAGGTCATTATCTCCAGATGACCGCAGCTCACACTCGCTGCCCCCATCTCCTGGCCATCCTACGGGCTTCCGACCGTGCTGACCTGTTGCATACGCATCAGGCGAAATACCACCTTCAGCAACTGCCAGTAGTGCCATATCTCGAGTACGAAACAATTTGAATCTGACTTCCATTCAACCTTAAGGCAATTTGCAGGCTCATTTTGCTGGCATTTACAGAACACGAGGCAATTTTGCGCCTGTCAGCTTAGTCATTCTGCACTGAAGACTGCATCAGACGCTTTTTAATTTGATCTTTTGGACAACTTCAATCGAATTAAAGATTTAGGCTCCTGTAGTAGGAAAGATGCTGTATAAGGTATTTTCCACGTTTTTACAGCTACTACCATGTTCTGACACGAGGTAGCGTTATAATCATTAGTCCGTGGTGCCATCGTGTGGCGGACCAATTGAAATAACCATAGATATCGTCCCTTCTTATTGACAGAGGATCGAAAACACGGGTCATTATGGTGTGCTATGATGAGGCGGGAAACGCGGATAAACTTTCATACCTTTGTTGTCTCTTCTGTATTATCATTTGTTGTATATTCAATAGCAGCTAACTCTTTCCTTTTATACGAACGTGGTAACAAATTATACTATATAAATTGATATACCAATAAGAAATTTTAAAAAACTTTAAAATATTTTATTTACAGTATAGCTATGCATTTAAAAGCGAATTTTCAATTTCTTGTTTNAAATTTTAAAAAACTTTAAAATATTTTATTTACAGTATAGCTATGCATTTAAAAGCGAATTTTCAATTTCTTGTTTATATTGAAGGTGTTTAACGGTGGCTTTTCATCTTTGTTATGCCGTTTAAATTTTGGTCGCATTTTAAATCCAAAATATTTTTTGAACATGATATTTATGTTTTACACACGTATTTATGGTCTTACTATATATAAATTTATAAGCCCATTAACTACATATATGTATACATAAATAATCTCAAAATGGGAAAAGTGAGCTGCGGCAGTAATTGAAACAATGAAAGCACATCACGAAACTTATGTTTCCTTTCTCGATGCTCTACCAAATAACAAAAAGGGTTTTTAGCCCTAGTATGTGTGCACTATTTTCTGGATTCCCTTACACCTGCCGCGTAACAGCTCAACAGTGAACATTGTATTTTAACCAGTCATACAAGTTGGGAGCTACTTGAATCCTTCCTGTTCTGTCATGAGCTTCACTAAACTTCCACGGCCTGCCTAAAGATATATTTCCTGGTACAATCTTCTCGATTTAGTTAAGCGACAATCTTGCAGCACGATAGATCCAAGCAGATTGAAATAACGGCAATTTTGGGTTTCCTTTGAACGAAGACTGTAAGAAATAATACAAAATTCTACAATTTACTTATACATCTAAAACCAGCAAAAAATAATTGATAGCATTAGAAAGTATTCTAATTAACATTCAACAGTAACAGTTAAGAAGATGAGGGAATAAAATGAGCAACTCTTAGAGCATGTGCAGTGTTTTGAAAAGTTTAAACGAGTATTCCGTAACATATTTGTGTTATTCATATTAAAAGTTTTACTTTCCTTCAATACGCCATAAAAAAATTATGGCAAATTCGAAAATTCAATCTGGTTTTATGAAGAGAAACAGCGTGACTCGTATACTGGCTTCAAAGTAGGTCCACATTGCTTACTTCATCTGGGTAAGAAAACCTTTCGGATTCGTCGATGGTACTCTGCAATTGTAATTTTCGTCACATGGACTCACTTTCAAATGTCTACCGATGTCATTGCGAATAGTAATTCTCAAACATGTAAAAATTTAAAACATGTCAGAGGGAATATATATATATATGTGTGTGTGTAGCAAAAGGCGGTTTCCATAATTCGGTAAATGAGGAGCATGTTTGAAATATTTATTTCTCCGGTCGGGTTCATCAATTAGCGATACCGCTACGTGCAGTTTATTTCCCATAAATATTCTATAAAAAATNTATTTCTCCGGTCGGGTTCATCAATTAGCGATACCGCTACGTGCAGTTTATTTCCCATAAATATTCTATAAAAAAATCCCCTGGCTTATCTCTGAATGGAAAACAATAGCGCGTCAGGAGAAAAACTGCATGTGCCCGCGCGCCAANTATTTCTCCGGTCGGGTTCATCAATTAGCGATACCGCTACGTGCAGTTTATTTCCCATAAATATTCTATAAAAAATCCCCTGGCTTATCTCTGAATGGAAAACAATAGCGCGTCAGGAGAAAAACTGCATGTGCCCGCGCGCCAANAAAAAATCCCCTGGCTTATCTCTGAATGGAAAACAATAGCGCGTCAGGAGAAAAACTGCATGTGCCCGCGCGCCAACAATTTCAACGTGCGGAAGTTTTTTCCTCTGCCTTTCGAAAAAAAAATCAGCGTTAATAACTCGCTCTGCATCACGGTAAAGCAGAGGGTGGGAGAAAAACCCCCCGGTGCCCATCGATATGTAAATTCCAATTAAAATCCCGCAGGCATGCTAAATATTTCGTGTTAGTTATGTGAATGCGAATGGAGAATCCAGTGGCTTATACGCCAGTCGTGATGAAGGAGCAGGCCTCATATGTGGAAGTGGCTTGCTTTGATTTTACCAAAATTATAGTACTACTGTTGTAATGCGAAGTTTTGGAGAAGTTAATTAACTTGGAAATGCATCTTGCTCGGTTTAAAATACGAAAACATTGACAATTGTAGCATATAATTATAATTTCACTTTGGCCCCATATTACGGATGCAAACATATGACAACTGCAAAGTATATAATAAAATATGACAAAATGTTGGTGTACCCATTGCCACAGGANACGGATGCAAACATATGACAACTGCAAAGTATATAATAAAATATGACAAAATGTTGGTGTACCCATTGCCACAGGTTGTGTATGGCAAACTTTTGTGCCATTTCCCTCACCGGTATGATTAGAATGTTAAGTATTTCTTGGATGTTTTCAGAAATAATGCCTCAAAGATGTTCTTTTGCTATATGATTTAAGCATATATAAATTACTCGGTAGCAAAGTAATTTTATCATTTGAAGTAAATAATCACTAAAATTATGTGGCTTATTTTGAGATAGTGACCACGCATGTANCAAAGTAATTTTATCATTTGAAGTAAATAATCACTAAAATTATGTGGCTTATTTTGAGATAGTGACCACGCATGTAAACTTGCAGTGGTAGGGATGTCATCTTTGCCTTCAATAATGTCAAGATTATCCATGTTCCATGGTTTTCATCGATTATCTTGCCTTGGCTCGTGAATGAATGTTTTTTGAGATTCACAAATGCAACAGTTTTATTTCCGGGATCCAGGTAATATTATTTTGTTATTACTTTTAGAGTTGAAACGCTCAGCAATTTTTATCAATTATATAGTGGTAAGCCTACGTAATAATAAATTTCAGACAGTAATTGATTTTATAAATTGGTGCAGCAACTACAGCATACACCTTTTAATATAGAATTAAAAAATAATTGTGGAAAATATAACAAATTTTCATTCATACCATAGTTGACACAATATTTCTGATGTGATAACTAACACACGCAGATGAAATATTTTATCCTTTAAGAAGTTTAAATGGGTGAAAAAGTAGTCACAAAAAATTCATTTCATTTGATATCTTCGCTTGCAAGAATATTAACGGGGAATTACTGCTACACGCAGTAAAATAATTTAAAAATCACCATTAATTAAGTAATCTTCAGTTACTGAAGTAATCACTAATCTTTCTGTTGGAAAAGTTTTCTCAAACTGACTGTCATATGCCATGATTTGAAGCAGACATCACCTATTGATTTTAAAGCTGCAGTTTGTTTTCCACATTGAATTTTAATGCATTATGCTACTAGTAATTTGAAATGCTGAATTTTGTATTTGGTATGTATATTTCTAATTTCATCATTTTTCAATTATTATGGTATTTTTGTTTATAAAGATAATTCGCTTGTCTAGTTCTGTCCATTTGAAATAGTTATGATTAAAATAACATTTTTACTCGAATTAAAGGGTCCGCCTGCCTTGAGGGGTTTTTTGCGTATGGGGTTCAGAAGTACCGGAGCGGTAATGACGACAATGACACGCGTATCAAGTGCGCCATCGCCTCTACGTGCAGGGATATGCCGTGCAGTGTTCTTGGTGTGCTGCATAAATATATGGGACTTCAACAGTGTTCCTATAATTTAACTGGTTGAAAGTGCAAGGTTTAGAGGATGACCTTTGAGTTACTCTGTGCACATCTGATACAAATATTTTGTGATAGAGGTCTTTGAAAAAGCCGTTTTTAGCTATGTTAAGAGTGCTCCGAAATGATGTTTCTAATGTGCCTGATGTCTTGAAAGGAACCAATTTCCATAGTTTGAAGTGTCTGTTCTTTTCGTAGATCAGCACACTGGGGCGTACGTTTCATAGTTTTGCAAAGATTCCTGGATTTCAAACACTTTGCAACGCCGTTTGAGGTAGACGGCACCTTAAAGATTAATCAAAAATTAAAATAAACTTCTGTCGTNTAAAGATTAATCAAAAATTAAAATAAACTTCTGTCGTAATCTTTTAGATCTTCAAATATGTTATTTGAATATTATTGAGGGAAATATAACTAGAAAAAGAGACTTCTTAGTATTTAAAAAAATATCCCATACTTCGTAAATATAACTTATATTTAATAAAATAACNAAATATCCCATACTTCGTAAATATAACTTATATTTAATAAAATAACGCTTTTTTTTATATAAAACGATAAAAATGCAATGATCACATTTCATAATATACTGATGAGGCCTTGTTATTCTTTATATGTGGCAGAAACCACTTCGAAAAACCAATTATACAAGTGATTACTTTTTGACAACGTCGATACTTATCCAAAAAAAATGTTCTGGAATCGCATTATTAAATATGACGATTCTGGTGTAAACCCCAAAATAAAGGTAATGTTGCTTAATTATTTATTGCGTAACAAACTATGCGTATTTTATTTAAGTCTTATAAATAGACATTGAAGTTCATATAGTAATCTTTGTTAGTTACGCCAACCAAATGAGAACACGATGAAACGTTCACAATTACGTTAAAAGATTTCGTTTAAACTCTACGTAAACCATAACATTAATCTTAATATAAAATATAATATTTGTGTTAATAAATCTCAGTGAGGAAAATGTTTGGCATATTAAGATTTTGTGATATTTTATTAGCCACAAAATAATTTTTTTTATAAACACACTTTATGTGACCATTTGTTTTTAATCCTGGCACTTGGAACTTGATAATAGTAACGTGCCTTGCGGCCATCAATTATAGCCTTTATAAACTATGCACTTTTTTCTCAGATTTCTGTATAACATAAAATACCAATTAATTATGCATGCTCGCTATTAGCGCTTTTATAAAAGCTAAGGTCAATGTGCAACTCTAAATTGCCAGTTTGTCAAAAAAAATTCTAACGTCAATTATTATTTCTATTAAAAAGTATGAGTCATGCAGTTTTTGTCATTTTCCTTTGCTTCAAATTTGATCACGTGTGTTGAGAAAAAAAGTTAGTGTTAGCTTTCGTTACGGAAACTGCTTATATAAGGTAAGTGGTGAGATGAAAACAGAAGTTTAAAGCTAGTAGCGATGAAATAAACATTCGTACACGTGTAAATAAATCACCTTCACAACTTACGTGCTCAGTTCGATCGCCATATATAAAATCACACATATCTAGAGTTACGGTGTCGTAATTCTAGTGAAACGGAAGTAAATAGATGCTGAATTCTAAAATTCTAAATTTCATAAATAACACTATATAAACAAAAAGAATTTTTTTTTCAATGACACTGTGAGAAATTGAGAAGTACACGAATGCTTAATTGAGTTTTTTTTCCTTGAAATTTCAAAAACCAAGTACAATAAAATAGTAAATAAAAATAAAAATCCCCACACCAAGCTNTATATATATATATATATATATATATATATATATATATATATATATATACAAATGTAGCAAATATATATATTTTACATTTGTTCATATGAGTGTCCCCTACGACTACCTCTAGACTGTGCTAGCGGTTTAGCGATGATGTCACATTCTTGGTCGTGATTGGCCGTCGATCACATGACATCTCGACCTCTGCAGATATCAAAGTAATGCCACACCATAGTTTTCTGTGTTATGCGAGGGCGACATTTTCTTCTCTCTTCCCGGGCCTTTTTTAGCTATCAGTCTGGTAGGCTAATTTAATTTTCGATTCTCTCTTCATTTACAAAAGTTCGCGGGGTATAATCAGTCGTGCTCGTTATAACACATACATATTTTCCCACGAAAGTAAAAAACTGTATTCAAATTTGAAGCACATGTTCGAACCAGCGAGCTTTTGGAGTGTAGAGATCAAGATGAAGCATTCGTTTAATAATGCACCTGCGACAATCATCCCGACATCGTCTTTGGTACAAACAAGGTTGACTCCAGCCGAAGTGTCTACATTGTCGGCGATGACATTCGCAAATCATTAGGGTTACGCCCTTAAAACTTGAATTGTAGGCCAGTTCGGGTGATAGTCTTATCTTGTTGGTCATCAATCCACCAGTCCCTCAAATTTTTCAAGAAGAATTTTCGTCGTCTGTCCCGCAGCCATATGTAGGGTGAGTGTCACAGTTATGAGACCCGGCCCTAGCCTAACGGGGTAAGGAAGTGCTGCTACCTACCATTTACTCGTGGAACTATTAGAAGCCACCATTTCCCAACCACAGAGCGAGCCATGCTTGTTTCTTATGCGTGCGACATAGAATCACTATTTATGAGAAATTTTGTATTCTGAGTTTTTGTATGTGACATCTTGCAGTCTAAATTTTGACATGAAGGAAGGTGTTGTTTATTTTTCATTCATACTGTCGGATGGGAAGTGAAATAATATTCCTCTTTTATTGGTGAGAAATCGCTGTAGTTTATTATTATAACGCTGTGAATTTGTTTCCTTGCAATAATTATACGGTGCCTAATATGAGACCGTTTAGGGGTCCCTAATATGAGGTAAGGTATCATATGAGGTATTTCATTCTTTAATTAATAACCGTGTTTTTAGTGAGATTTTAATTATGTGAAGTGANAATAACCGTGTTTTTAGTGAGATTTTAATTATGTGAAGTGAAGCAAGCTGAAGTATTTCGTATTAAATACTAAGATTGAATGAATGGCGCGGCGCTGTGGTAGAAATATATAAAATATTTTAGAAAAACATTTTGGAAAGGAGGCACATAGCCTTATAACCATGAGATAAAGCATGGATATTAAAATTGATTGATTACGTTTTATTTCCATGGCTTAATAACCCTACAGTTAGATCTCTGATTAAAAATCAAAATTTTTTTATTCATATAAGTGTAAATTGACCAGACATAGAACATAGTCGACTGTGTTAAACATTATAGCTCGATAATATGAAGTAAGGTATTTTAAAACATTAGCTTCTACAATGAATTCTAAATCCTAAAATTATTTTGTAATAGATTACACCAATAAAACGCAAGAAGAGGAACCCAGAAAATGGTTATTCGTGCTGTTCGCAGTGTCAGAGCAGTTTAAATGGGCTACAAGAGAACCACAAAATATTTTAGTATGCCACAAGGAACCCTGGGACGGCACGTAAAAGACCAAACTTAGTCTCCTGAAGCTTAAGTGAAAGTTGGTTTAGGTAGACTACCATTGTTAACAAATGAGTTGGAATCAGAACTAGTGAGTTATTGTGTTGATCTGGATTTCCGGTTTTCTGAACTGAGGAGAAATTACATCAAGCATCTAGCATTTCAGTTAGCTATTAGAAATGGAATTAAACATCCTTTTCAGAAGACAATAATCTGCTGGAAAGAAGTGGCTGAGAGGGTTTGTAAGGCGTCACCCAAAGAAAGCTGTCAGACGTCCTCGGGGGACCTCCTTGGCCAGAGTGAAGAGTTTAAATCATGACAGTATTTCAAAGTTTTTCGACTTGTATGGAACGGAACTTGAGAAAATCAATCACCAGTTTTGCCATCTTTATGACGTAGACGAAACTAGAATAACTGTTGTGCAGCACAAGCATGACAAAGTAATTACCTTAAGGGGAAAAAGAATATTGGATGCTTTACGTCAGCAGAGACAGACTGCATAATCACCATTTTANGCCATCTTTATGACGTAGACGAAACTAGAATAACTGTTGTGCAGCACAAGCATGACAAAGTAATTACCTTAAGGGGCAAAAAGAATATTGGATGCTTTACGTCAGCAGAGACAGACTGCATAATCACCATTGCAGTTTGTATGAATGCAGTGGGAATCTATGTTCCATCTTTACTAGTCTGGCCAAGAAAAAAATTTAAGGATGATTTANAGTTTGTATGAATGCAGTGGGAATCTATGTTCCATCTTTACTAGTCTGGCCAAGAAAAAAATTTAAGGATGATTTAATGCATAGCGTACCAATTGCTTCTGTCTCGGCATGTCACCCATTAGGTTGGATCCATACAGATAAATGTTTACAATGTGCTTTGACCATTTCATAAAGTTTTTGAAACATACCAAGAACGATAATATCCTGCTAGTTTTGAATGGACATATTTCCCATACCATAAATAGGTCTCTTCTTGATAAAGCAAGGGAAAGTAATGTTTCGATCATCTGCTTACCTCCACACTCATCTCATAAGATGCAGCCTCTGGATATGGGTTTTATGTTTCCGCTCCAAACCTACTATGCTGAAGAAGTAGAGGATTGGTTACGCCAAAACCCAAATAAAGTCGTTACAAACTTTAGAGTTGCAAATCTTTTTAATGCTGCATACAAGAGAGCAGTAACAATGGAAATATCTGTAAATTATTTTAAAGAAAATCGGCGTATTTCAATTTAACTGGAACCTATTTCGCGACTATGAACTTGGAGCTTTCTCCAAATCATCACATTATCAAGAAACAAGAAATGCTGAAAATCAGGAGGATACAGACAGACTCACTCGCAGAAAATAACACAACCACTCAAAAGAAACTACAGTGCATACACTGCATTCTAGTTGCAGCAGTGCAAACATGGTTAGCCCAGTCGACATTTCACCATTCGCAGAATTTCCTTCAAATGTAAATTCGAGCAGATTGTAGAGTGCTAATATCATCACATCGTCACCATACAAAACCAGTTCAGTTAAAAGTATTGGATGAAAGAATAAGTAGCTGCTTGCAAGGAATTGGTTCTTGGGGAAAACCAAATGAAGCAAACAACAAAGAAGAAACATTTTAGGCCTCGTACTATGAAGAAACTACGTCCTAATCCTAAGAAATGTATGGCTCTCAGAGTGATGATGATGCAGTGTGTTTGTAATTTGGCTATCTTGTCTCCGAGGACAAACATGGTGTGAAATGGAGGCAGTGCTTCAAGTGCTATGGATGGGCTCATAAAGACTATGGGGCTGATCCGTGTTTTGTGTCCTACGTGTGAGAAAAAAAAAGTGTAAGAAGTTACTATGGTGGTANAAAGACTATGGGGCTGATCCGTGTTTTGTGTCCTACGTGTGAGAAAAAAAAAGTGTAAGAAGTTACTATGGTGGTAAACACATGCGATTTGCAATCCTTTTTGGAGGGCCTTATATAATAACACTTTTTTATTCTCACAAAATTTCCGACTTTGTACATTAGAATTTTTCTGCTACCTGGTTTGTATCACAAGTACTGAAACATGAAATGAGATTGAAATTGTGTCTTTAGGTAAACCATTTGTAGTAAACAGAATAGATTTCTGTGGTTTTAAGAACAAATTTATACNTCTTTAGGTAAACCATTTGTAGTAAACAGAATAGATTTCTGTGGTTTTAAGAACAAATTTATACATTAAAAAAAAAGGGTCCCATAATCGGTAAACTTGCCATAATTAAAAAAAAATTTCCTCCACTGACTGTCTCCAAATTTATACTTGGTTACAGCATTAATATGTTATAAGCAGCTCCCTGTCTGTGCATTTTTACTTTAAGTCTCCATTAATATTATATATGCAGAATATTGATCAATTGACAAGGCTAATCACACCAAACGACCACACCAAAAATTGCAACCAAACCAAGTGGCAATATCAATTCCCATACTAGTCATACCAACCAGCTAGACCAACTACTCAAACCAACTGTCCAGACCAACCAAGAGGACCACCCAACCATGAAGACTGTCCATACTAGCTGACCATACCAAACTCACATACAGACCAAACATGCCAACTAATAAACAGGCCCGAACACACCCACTCACTATCATCGGCTGACGAGAATCATTCAACATGACAGACGTTCAACCCTTTCCCACATTGGTGCAGATTTCAATGCTTGGGCATCAGCAAGTGCCAGCGTGCGAACAATTCAATGGACCATCATTGATATGGGCTTTCGGAGTCGAAGGCCCACTCGTGTACCGTTGTTGACTGCACGACACAAAGCTTTACGCCTCGCCTGGGCCCGCCAACACCGCCATTCGACTGTTGATGACTGGAAACTAGTTGCCTGGCCTGACGAGTCTAGTTTCCAATTGTATCGGGCGGATGGACGTGTACGGGTATGAAGACATCCTCATGAATCCATGGGCCCTACATGTCAACAGGGGAATGTTCAAAATGGTGGAGGCTCTGTCATGGTATGGGGTGTGTGCAGTTGGCGTGAAATGAGACCCCTGATACGTCTAGATATGACTCTGTCAGGTGACAGATACGTAAGCATCCTGTC